>JACXGJ010000923.1:22187-99983 GCA_016801105.1 Esox niger | reverse complement strand
GAAGGAATGATACCTGACACTTGAATGCAGTGATGAATATTAAATACAACATTCACAGAGATTTAACATAGTGGGCTCCCTCACCCACTCAATAGCTTCACCTCAACTTGTCAATCTTACTAAATTCATGAAATGTCGTTTCCTCCACCTCTCCAGTATGATTCACCAGGTTCAACTTAACAGCTCTTTAAGGAGCATATATTAAACAAAAGAAAATGATTCCACAAATCATGACATCCAGGGAAAACATGGGAGGTGTCATTTCCTGCAAAGCAGAGACACCAGACAATGTCCTCCATGAAAAAGAAGTCCCTGACACACCAAAAATACATCACAAAATTTGACCCATTTAAAACCACATGATCTTAATAAATATAAAATCAATTATTTGGTTGTCCCCTTTTAGATTTGATCATTTGCTCCAACTCACGTGGTGTGTCTAATTGATGGATGTGAGAAATCAGGAAGGTCTTTCCAGGGCTCCCTTTTGATCCATGTCCTCCATTAGTTGTCTGCCCGATATAACTCAAAAACAAAGGACATAGGCAGGAGCGTTGTTCGGCTACAGTAGGAAAACAGGCCACTTTATTATTATACCTCATGCTCATTACCTGGCAGTGACAGATGGTGTCAAATTAATGTATAATTCACATTTCTACAGTGGATAATGCATGGTCATTTAGACACAGCTGCTTCATGGCTAAATACGTTAAAGCGCAGCCGTGCAGCCATCATTATTACCATGTCTGTGTTATGAGAATATATATATCCCAGCAGTCCCAGCAAAGTTTACCAGCAATAAAACTACAATATACATTGTAGTTCAACAAAAGTATAAATATTGTTTCATTCTATAAACCAAAACTTCTGTTTCATAGAGGTTCTATACGGCGTTTATGGGAATAATTATGAAGGTGTTGTACTGCCCCCTAGTGGCCAATACATTCACTGATCTTCGGGCAGCATTTGATAACACCAATGATGAAGACCTAAAAACTACTAACAGAATTGATCCCATCAGGTTATCGTATACCTTATTTCCAGCCACAGTTCTTTCACTATCAACAGTTGCAATGAGATTTGAAATGCGTTATTAAACAGGGAGACTTCCCATTACTCCAGTTCAACCCTTGCTCAGTGTGTTGCAGACACTGCAATATGTGCAGAACATGTGTCTGACATTGAGCAGTATCCTCATTAGACAGTTCCATGGGCTTGGTGCCCTTTCTCTCATTAGTGGTATAAAATATAGTATTGCAAAAGCACTGAATTTCAACATCATTAACTACAGCAGGCCAGACGCTCCAATGTCTGGCTCAGTGAAATAATGCTGATCAATGTCTAACTGTCTCCGAGAGAATAAGGGATTATCCGACCAAAGCACTTGAACCATGCCCTGTTTTAATGAATGTTGACCTTCATTACAACTGTGAATGACAATTTGCATGCTCATTTATATGCCTTCATTTACTAAATAACAATTTCAGTGTGAGAGGATTTAATGCTGGCTTCAGGCTCTTAGTGTTGACTTACAAAAAATGAATATGTGAAATCTTGGATTTCTGTAATCAGCTCATGGCTGCAATAACCTTTTCTTTCTCCCTTAAGAATGCCTTCCATTAAACAACACTGCATTAGCCCGTCATATATCTTGATGTAATCTCCAGATTTAATCCAGGTTGTTCCCATTTGCCTCTAGGATACAGTATCCTTTAACCAGCCCCATAGTTGGGTGAGCCACAAGTTGACCCCCAGTTCTGACATGTACTGTATTTCAGGTGTAAGCATTTTCCGACAGAGTTCCCTATATTTAGGGTCAATGTTTTTCCTTAAATTGTAGCCCAGAATGGAACTCTCCCCAACTGGCTGCCAGGGAAGCAGATCCCTGTTCCAAATCATCCGTGCATCCACGGCAACCCCACCCTCAATGCAAATGGCAGCCATCTCTGCATTCTTCTTCCTTAGCTCCCTCACCTCCTGCTCCATCCGTGTCCGGCCGTACACCTCCACCTTGGCCCAGAACGTGGCGTTGAAGTGCTGGTAGAGCCTCCAGTCAGCGCCGTTCCATTCCAGGGCCTTGGCCCTCAACTCAGGGGTCAGTCGTGACACAGATGAGTGCTTGCGGGCATTGAGCTTGAAGAACAGCAGATCCTCCATTGTCCAGCAGAGTGTGTCTTTCAGCAGAATGAGAGACTCCTCAAAGTACTCCGCCATCAAGACCAGGTTGAAGCGGTTGGTCAGGCTCTGAATAGCCCTCTCCACCAGAGGGTGCTCCGGCTCCAGGTTGTTGTCTAATCCAAAGTCAAAGAAGAGAAGGTTCTTGAGGTAGAATGAGTTGTAGCTCTCTGGGGTGTAATAGCTCCTAGGGTCACGCAAAAATTTGGTCAATTTTGTCTCTCCACGAATTCCCCATGTCAGCGGGATCGCCCAGCGGTAATAATGGAAGGATGACTCAAACAGCTCTGCAGGGTCTCGTAGAATGGTGATATATGCAGCATGTGCTGGGAGAAGTTTTGCCACCTCATGCTCATTAAAGCGCATGTGGTTACATAAGATGTTAAAACATGCACCAGGCTGGTAGTTTTTCACCTGGGAGCACAAGAAAGGGGACGGGTAGAAGAAGTCATTGCGACCATCAGGAAAAGCAAATTCTAATCTGTGCTTCTCACCGAAACGGAAGAGGATATTGAGCAATGTGCTGCTGGCTGTTTTGTGGGTCTTCATGAACATGATGTCCACCTTTGGCTCACATTCCCCTAACGGACCGGATCTGTTTTGAGAGGTGTTGGTTGAACTTTGCACCGATTTTTGGTCAGAACAGGACAGAGCCACTCTAAACCTACGAAGAAAGAATGTATTCATGTTACCTACTAAACTGATTTTAAAGCCAGGTTAGGTTTCCATATCAAATAGCGGATACAGTGGACAAATACTGTATTTTGCAGTAACAACACTACTTACAGACTTACTTTTGTTTAACTGCTGGGGTGGATAAGCAGTACAGTATCAGCATGTAACTGGTCAACAGAGTTCCTACAGCCAGTCCTCTTGCTATTGACTTGCACCTTCTTCCCATCACCAACACTAAGCATCCCTTCAATGTCAATACAACCTGTAATAAAAGGGAGAGCAGGCACAGACTTCTAAGTGAATTGTTCTTTGTCATTGGGGATTAGGGTTGTCCTAATAGGCCCAATTAATTAGGAATACATACAGTGTGAAACTGCCATAGTCACATAAGTCCCTACGCATTCTTCCACCCAAGTGTTTATGGAAACACATAGCCTTACTGGTCACCCTCACTGACCTCTCTGTAAAGGGTTGAAAGTGTCAGCTAAGCCTGAGTTATATCATGGGGTCATGTGGGAAAACACATAAAAGCCCAATCTTTGCAAAAGACTGTCATCATGATTAATTGTTTTGCGATAACTGTATATAAAGAGAAATCAATTTTATTCACTATAATGATTGGAACAGGTATACTTCACATTTCTAGGCTATTACAGGCTACACTGTATCAACAAATACAAATGTAATGGCATACTTCAAATTGAAAAAACAATATTAGAAACCCAATAAAAGAACATATAAATTCAGAAGAAGACAAAGAGAGCGAATTATTCCTTGTGCATTTTCCAAACAATCAGATACTATCCCCATGTTTACACATCAAACATGCTTTAGGTTCAGACATGTTCCTATCACAACAGGAATAACCAGAAAATACTGAACCCCACCATCTGGGCATGGAGAACGATTGCTGTGTTGCAAACCAACTTTTATCCTCTTTTCAAATACCTGCTCTTTTGACCAATCCCTTCTGATCTGTTTACATCTTGCTCAATCAGAGCTAATCATTGGTCGAATTTGTGAAAAAAGATACAAAACTTGGCTGCTTGTATAAACCCAGCCTATTGAATATGGGAAATGTCCTTGATATCAGTGCAGTTTTGGTCATTTGAATCAGATCCTGATTATCAATACACAACCATGTTTGCATATCAAACTTAAGAGTAAAATTCCATTTAACAATAAGGACAATGACTGATAAAGAAAAAGCAACAGAAAGAAACACGCATTCATTTACACCCATGAGACCTTTTGGGAACTAGTTCAGCTGTCAGTCGTATTCAGGGGCTTTTTTAGTCACACTGCCATCTTTCAAATATTTTGAGTACTAAATGGTATGAAACAAGAATGCTGCTCTCTCATTTTACAGGTGAAATGTAACTTCCTCAATGCTTATATTAATATCGATAACACTAAAGGTGTCGAATTTTTGCATAATAACTTGGCAATTTAGAGATATATTTTACCATTTTAATCAGATTGTTTGAATTCTTGAAACCTCTAAAGGTCAGATGTTAAGATCAGATGTTAAGGTTTCTGTGGGCACTAGAGAACGGTTAAATCAGTGAACACGCAACTTCAAGTTCAATAATTAAGTAATGTTTGGCCACCAGTAGTCTACAAATTGTTCTATTTACAGTCAACTTGAATGGAAGGTCAAAGAGTTCAAGTATTGTTGTATCTGTAAGCATGTATGTTGTACATTAATATATTAATTTACGTTTTATAATTCAACGTGTTCCATATACCTCATGGCAACATTTGTAGAATGTCATACCATTAGATGTAAAGATGTAGATAGGCCATGGCCCAGAGGAATGAGTAAGAACACAAAAACTCAACACCACATCTTTGTACTCTAGCCAAAGATGTTCATAAACACAGCAACAATACAGCAAAATACATAGTCCATAGTAAAGGCTTTCTTTGAATTTTTGCTATGTTCACAAGGATGGTGAAAAACTCTTAATACAAGCACAATTAGTTTTTGACAACTATTTAATTGGAAAAAACAAGATACACCTATATTTATTGTTATTGCATTACTGTCATTTACATATCAAAGAATAACAAACGATTTGCCCAAAAATTTCAAATTAGTATTCGCAAATCAATTAAATGCAGATGTCAATGGTATTTAGCTAGCTGTAGCCAGCTACGTTTGTTTAAGCAAATATAGCTTGGTTTTTCAGTCTCGCTAGCATGGCTTAAATTCTTATGACCATTCCAATATAGTAAGATGGTAGTACTAGCTGGCCTACTGCTGGCTGGTAAGTATTTCAAGCCGCCAGTGGCAAAAAACATACATGGAAGTAAAGATTTCATAAAAGTACAAATACATAAAAACGTTTGTCAGTCTAACAAAATGCTTAAACTCTGCCTAGCTAAATATTAATTGAAGGGATTTTAATGTGCGACAAAATTATCCTATGTCGACACGTAATTTCATGACGCGACTGTATGCCCCAATACTGGCATACTACCTATATACTAATCCGTACGTACTTCATTATCCGCGAAGTTCAGACTTGCAGTATTTAGGACAGTATGCCATTATAGATTTATCAGGATTTCACGCGCAGTTCTGGCAAATTTAGCAGATACATGGTCAGAAAATAGTCCAAATATTTTTATTACACTTTGATACTCTATTTAGTATTTATAAATTTAAATAAAAGCAAATGCTAGCATTTTTTTTAATGAATGGAATATTATATAAACACTGATTCAAAGTGTAAGTGTAATACACATACATTAGTCTATATCCATTCATATTAATTGTTGTTTTATGCTTTTGTTAGTCATTTTAATGTTTTTGTTAGTTTTGTCAGTGATTCTGTATTAAGCTAATCCCATGAATTAGTAGCTAGCGGCCTGACCTATGATTTTAACCATTCGCCTTACCTGATCTGGTGTATTCTATAAATCTACCAAGAAAGCTGAAATATGGTTTAACAAAACACCTGCGTAGTAGCGTAGCTGTGCGCCTCGTGTGATAAATTCAAAATTACGCGCATTAATTACGCCGTTACGTCTGCCTTCAGTTTTTTCTGCTTTAGTAGAACATGGGATTTAACGGTTGCGTCAGTTTAAAAAGAATAACGCCATGAATAAAATGTAGTATTAATCTATACATTAACATTTATAAAGTTTACACTTCACAATTCCACTTAGATGTTTAACAAACTGCTTGTTGTGTACGCCAATTCAAACATGATTACACCACTAAATGTGCCAGCGTAACCTCGGGAGTTTATACATTTGAAATCACCAACAGCGTAGCCCAAACGAGCCCAAAGCAGGCATTGCAGATAGCAGTGTTACTTATATAAACTACATAACCTGGTGGATAGCTGTTTCGCGGGTTATATTATGCTTCATGCTCTACTAAATATTGAATCATATTCAGTGTATAAAAGAATTACAATGAAATACATACACAGAGAAAAAATGCCCATTTACCGAATGTGCTTCTGATGATTCAACTTCGCTATTAAATCTCCTGCGTTACCAGGACAACCGCTGTGGCGTGGACAGCAGACAGTTCACAGGGGTTGACAGTTCATCCAACGCAGGCAAAAACACCAAAACGGCCAACTCATATTGGTGAGGCGTGACAAAATGAATGAGTTTATAATGTAATTATTTCACATTTCTAACTGAAAGAAAAACCTTAAAGTATATATTTTTTTAATTAAACTGACTCATCACTAAGATAGTTACAGACGTAAAATTACCGTTATGTGGGGTAACAAGCAAATTTCTATTGTTGTTGCAGTACGGATGCTTCAGAATGTGACACACGAACGTGAAGTGAGCTGGAGCGTCAGGTGACTGTGGTAATGTGTTTGGCAAGTTGTGAGTTGTAGAGTTGTGAGTGGTGGCATTGATCTATGCATCTTGTTGCAGTAACCCTCCTTGCTATGTAGTCAGTCGAAGACAGGACGGAACGAAACATGGTGACATTTATATAGGTAAATAAAACGTTGAGTGTATAACTTTATTAACCAAAAACGGTAATGGTATTTAGGCGCTCAGCTAGCGGAGTTAGCTAGGAGGTGGTTAACTATGTAGTCACATGAGAGAATATGAACAGAACAGTTACTGAAAGAGTACGGAGATACATACACAGGAGAATGCCTACAAGAATGCCTGTAAGGAACTTATTCATTGAAAATGACCCCACAGTAGAACCAGTAATACTTCACTAAGGACGAGTACCAGTAACCATTGATTCGGTCAAAACTTTGTGTCCATTACTTTAGGAGTTTTCCCAGATACTTAATTCAACATAATAGACTATAAACTCTCCAGTCAACCAGTATAATCTAGAATGTATTACAATCTTGTAGGTGATACAACAGTTGTTATACATAAAGTGTTCAGCAACATATCCCCTCAGTGTACAACCTCAAAACAAAAGTGTGTGACAGTGAAATACAGTTTAGGAATCCTTTCGTAATGAAACAAGTCCAAGTTACCTCCCCCTTCTCCACTGACCATGGGTGTGTCTAGTCTGACCAGTATAATTCAGTTCACCAATACCTGCCTAACCTCCACCCCATGTGTCTAATCACATGCCACCATTAAACTGTCAATACTACACAGATGCTACTGTAGGGTCTGCATACGGGTTCTAATGTCATGCTTTAATCACTCTGTCTTGAGCCATGAGTAGATCACTGTCTTACAATATAATACAGAAAAGCCTACAGTAGATTGGACTGCGTCTCTAGTTCAAAAGAGTGGCTACACAATACTTGTTTTGTGATTCTCAAGTTAATCCCACTTCAGCTAGCCTGACTGATGAGTCATCAATATGCCTCCTCTCACAGAATGTGCTTATAACGGAATTATGTATGTGCTTTGTTTATGCCTAGATGAGTATATTCTAAGACAGAATACATCTATTTCACTGGTATATTATGAATTAAAAATGTAAGATGATATTTGATATACAAAATCTACAGCATGATAAAACCACTGAAGAAAGAGTTAACAGATCCGCAGGAAACAAAACTCATTACACCTGTAGAGAGAAGCAGCGAGTGGATATGCAGCATGGTGACAGTTCAGAAACGGAATTGTCGAACAAGGATATGCATCGGTCTGAGACCATTGAATAAAGCGCTAAAGCAGAGTCATTTTCACCTCCCAAAGATTGACGACATCCTCAACAGAACCTGTCCAAAGCCAGTGTTCACAGTGTGTGATGTGAAGAATGAAGAAGAATGCATGTTCAGTTAGAAGAATCAAGCTTTCTGACTGACTTCAGATGGCTGAAGAGGCCAGTGGGAATCAGCCTAGCACCTGATATACTCCAGAAAAACTAAGCAAAGCAGGGCTTACTTGGCATTTAGGTCATATCAGATGATGTGTCGATCACGTGAGAGGGCGAGACAAATGACGCAGCACACCATGACCACGACAAGAAACGATGATAGTTTGAAGAGAGAAAAATTGCAGAGAGAAAAATATAAAGTTGAATGCAGATTAAGGAAGGATAAAGTTCCTTACATTGGCCATTAAATCAGAGCATATGGACTGAAAATCGCCATGGAATAGATAAGAGCGCTGATAGACATGTCAAGACCAAGAGATGTCAAAGGAGTCTTTTAGGCATGGTGAATTGTTCAAGTTCTATGAGCATTTATCAGACAGTTGTGAAATCAACTGAGACAACTGACACACAAAGAGAACATGAGGAATGGACAGAAATGCACAAAGAAGAATCTCTATAATTAAAAGACATCATAGTTAAAGCACAGGTGCTGAAGTACTACAACCCAGAGGAAGACTTGACACTACAGTGCGATAAACAGGGCTGGGAGCTGCTCTAACACAGGGTGGAAAGCCAGTGACATTTGCATGCAAGGCACTGACACAGACAGAAAGGGGTTATGCTCAAATCAAAAAAGAATGTTTGGCTGTATTGTTTTGTATGGAAAGGTTCCACCAGTTTACATATGGATGTAAATTGGTAGTATAAAGTGACTATAAACATAAAAAAGCCTTAACTTACAGCACCTAACAGACTTCAGCAAATGTTGCTCAGACTACAGAGGTAGGACAGATGTAAATTATGTTCCTGGAAGTGACATGGCTTGCCGACACACTGAGCATGCTTACCTGAAACATCAAGGGCTGGGTTGATAGGACCGGAAATCGAGACCATAAACATGGTGCATATCTCAAATGCGAGACTCAGTGCTATACGATCTGCTACAAAGGAAGATAAAACACTGCAAAGACTGAACAAAACTATTCACAATGGTTGGCCACAAATCAAAAAAGACACCACATGAGGTCATGCACTATCACGCATTCCAGGAGGAATTGATGGGATCATCTTTAGGGAGATGTTATTCCCAACAGACTCAGATGTGAGATAACCTGTCCAGGGTTCAACTTTAATGATGGCCCGGGGCCAGTAAGACCTAACGTCGTGCCAGTAGACAGTCACTGGCCTGTATGTCAGCTTCCCCGTTTAGATTCACAGTATTGTATTAAAATGTTTGCTTTTCATCTTAGTCATTCGTAGTAAAATGCGTCTGTGGCAGTTCTCCCCACTCGGTGAGGTACAATACCGGTGTTGTCTTTTCACAAAGCACCAGCAAAGTGGAGTCTGCTGTCCAGACAGATAAGCGTCTCATGTTAAAGGCAAAAACAGCAGGGGAGGACCCTTACCAGGTTATGCTGAATCTTCGCAAAACACCCACACAAGGTCTGAATATGAGCCCAGCTCAAAAGACTGATGAGCAGGAGAACAAAGATACCTACAAAGGACAGTCTCCTTCAGTCGGCAGTACAACAACCCACACAATGACTGATAGACAATCAACAGAGGCAGGTGGCCTACTTCAACAGGACAGCGAAGGACTTGAACACACTGAATCCAGGAGACAGAGTCTGAATTCAGCCTTTTGAACCCCACCCGATCTGGGGGAAAGCCATAGTCGTGAAACCGGTTGACCATAGGTCCTACTGAGTCAGACTGGACACCGGAGGTGTTCTGAGGAGGACTCATCACCACCTCAGACTAAGTTATGACATACATGTGGCACGCCAGCCAATAACTGTGAAAAAACACACACGGCCAGAAGCGATTTCATCTAACAAACATGCCACTGGTGATACAGCCTGTCACAAAAAGATCTGGTTGAACAGTAGTTCAACCTGCATACTTGAAAGACTAAGAATGCTGAGCTATGTGATTGACATACGTTTTGGAGGTGGAACAAAAAAGGGAAATAATTGTTGTTTGATTATTAGTAATTGTTTACTACTCCATTGAATTTAGCTAGGCCAAAGTAATATTGCTGACATAGGAGATTTATTTTCAACATTTTATATTGACAATGATTATACGGTAATATTTACTGGCTATTAGATAGGTATGGTCAAAGTACAATGTATACAGCTACAGAAGAAATAGTTTTAATAGGACGGTACACTGAAAATTTTATTAAGGGTTGATAATTTTGACAAAATACTTATTAAACTGGTTGGGTTGCAGTGTCACCAGTGTAGCTGGAGAAGAAGCTGGTCGCAGGGGTTTGAGGAAGAAATAATTTTTATTAAATCAAGGGGCACTTTGTGCTACATCCAACAACAGGACGATTTTTTAAATTAATTACATCCGCAGGATCTCAATTGTTTTTTCGCCCTCTGTGTGTGTCTCCAGATGTACACCGATTGCATCTATATTTTGTGAACTTACGTTTGCCTCACCGCAACGAAAAACAACAAATGTATTGAAAAGGTTGCCACACGCAGTAGACCAAACGCCCCACTGCCGAGTCCCAGAACGCAAACACCTTGTGGACTGCCCCACTGACAGTGAATGACTTATACCTCTATGCACTTGATAGAATTGGTGGACTAAAAACAGCAAAATTGTCCCCCTAAAATAGTGAACATATTAATTTATAACGGGATCATGTTTTCATTACTGGACATGTTTTTTGTGGATACGTTGATTTTGTACCTTTTTAATAAATGTTTAAATTGAGTTGTCACTGAGCTTGTTGCCATTCATAAACAGTGTTCCACTGTAAATCCCTGTAAATCTAACGAATGCGCTCTCTAAAATGTTCTTGCCTCCTGCTCCATTTAACCTTAGGAGGACATCAGGTCTTGGCCAACGTCTTTTCACTTGACAAAAAAGTCCGTTATCGTCATCTATATTGATAAATATTCAATGTAATCCACAAATTGCTAATTAGCTGTTAAAACAGCCAGTGGTAAAAGAGGATTTGTTCAGAATAGACAAAAACTTTGCAGCCTACAATCTGTAGCTATGGGAAGCCTAAAATGAAACGGTTTACTGTAGTGATCGCCAAACGAGGCTACATTAGGGTTATTTTGCAGCAGGATATTATACTGGCAGCACTCAGATTTTGATTATCACAATAAAAGCTATCATTGATATTTACAAGGCGATATAGATTGTTAATCTAGTATGTCAAAAAAGAACAGACAAGAACAACATCGTTACGGACATTAAGCAAAATGACAGACTAGATTGGCAGACAAGATTGTGAACTATATCGCCTTATATAGTTCCATGATGGCTTTTATTTTGAAAAAGGGAATCTGAGTTAGCGCTGCTGGCATAAGATCCTGCTGCTAGACGAACAACCGTCACCAGTTAACTGTTATATTGCGACTATTTTTGGTGGATTTTCGGATTATGTCTTAGCATTTATTCAGGATAGTCCAAGACTTCGCTGGCCTACACTATTGTCTCGTCTTTTCACTTGACGTAAAATTCCTTTAGCGTCACCTATACTGATACAGTAATTATTGAATCAATAAGCTTTTAAAAACAGCCAGTGGAAAATATAATACAGTTCATATATACTATTTCTGGTGAAGGTAAACTTCATAAGAAACGTTACTCAGTTTAAAACGAGGGTTAATGGTGTCTAACGAAATATTCAAACATGACCGTGATTTTAATGCATGACAACATTATATCGTGTCAATATGCTATTCCCTGCAAATGGTCAGCTCTGTAGTGTTGTGGTTGAAGACACAGCCTTTCACGTGGGAAATCTATGTTAGAATCTTGAGAGAGCAGCCATGATCAACACTTTCTATTGCGGACCGGCTGAACTAGCCTTACCTGGTTTCTTGTATAGACTCTAGACACAGCCCACATGCATTTATTAATTATTACAACTTGTACTTTTAAGATGTTCACCTGGCACAATCAGAAGATTACTGGTCACCCCTCCGAGCCTGGTTAATCCTTAGCTTTCTTACTAAATTAAGGGTGTTTTGTAAAAGCACTTTGTAACAACTGATGATTTAAAGGGCTTTATAAATTGATTGATTGATTAATTGAAAGCTGCACATCAGCATTTCTTCGGTGGTTGACCAACCTCTGTTTCTGATACGGCACGGCTCAGCAATCCAATGCATTCTACACCACACGAGCACTGCAGCCTACTCCGACAAAGGAGTTGCAGATGTGCGGATTGCACTTCAGTAAAATGAATGAATGGACTTCTGCCGCAACGCATATGGCTTGACGCCTTCTGTGTGCATCCAGTCTAGCCTTTATGTTTCTGCTCTTCCTCAAGGCCAAGTTTCCTTTCCCAAAAAATTAAACAAGTCCTAACCTGATGCGTAATGCAGGTAATGCATTTGTTATGGGACTATTATTTTCAGGATCTACTGAATATTTTACTACACTATTTAATATAATTACTGATTCAACATAACAATTCTGTATTACAGTATACTTAATGTGCTATTCATTTAAGAATACATTTTTATGCTAAAAAATATTCCATAGTCTACTAAAAGTTCATGATAGCTCACCAACCCCGTAGTTACACTCTTAACACACACCCTCTCGTGCCAACTCGCGCGGAGTTCAGCTCGTTTTACATTCCGGAATGTTCTGTTAACAAAACTGTGATGTAATGAACGACTAACACTGTGTTGGGTTCGCTTCTAGGTTCTTGAATGTAAAATGTAGCGAAACTTATACTGAACGATAACTTGAAAAACGGGGAGGGGCTGGATAGTGGGTTGGGAAAAGCTGTCAGCTTGGCCACTGTAATGTCTACATAGCTCATACCACTCAACGTTTCAAGCCGAACATTGCCACGCCCTCTTAACGGGAGTAAATAAGTCACTTACAGAATGTTTTAGCGAAGCGTTTTGTTTAGTACAAATTAAATTTGCTATATGTCCAACTTACGGAGCGTTTTGTGTAGTACAAATTAAATTCGCTATATTTTCAACTTACGGAGCGCTTGACTTGGGATAAAATAAGTACAGGAACTGTCAAATCGCACGTAAGACTGTTTATAAAAATAATATGTGTTAATAAGGCTTGTTCCAATAATTATATTGCTCTTTTGTCTATAAATCCAACAGGAACACTGCTTGCCTAAAATGAAAAGTGTCGGCCCAATTCAACGCTGTTCATATAAAAGCAAGTAAATAATAATTGAAATGCTATTTTACTATAAAAAATATAGTTATACTTTAAATAGAATCGTTTATCTTTCATATAATTGGACAATTGTTCAAGATTCTTGATGTCAGTGAAATGCCATGTGATTTAGAAAATTTGACAACATGATAGTGAGTGGATTTGTCTGTGCGCTCATTTATTTAATTTGAAGGAGAGTATCTCATCATCATCCAATGGAACTGCAACTGTCTGGCATTTAGTATAAGTATAACTAATATAATTACTACATGTGAAAGTTGCTGATGGTGGGCAATGGAAGGAGACTATTTTGCCCGTTAATTGGGCGTTCCCATATGCCAGGACCATACGCGAAAACTATCAATATTCCCGGATATATATATATATATATATATATATATATATATATATATATATATATATATATATATATGTGATATTGTGGATAAAAACATTTTTGTGTCGTCCAAGCAGCAGATGTACCGTACATTGCAATATTTGGTACGTGTGCACGTTGTGTGAGCTGGCAGATAATGAGTGTACCGGTCACATGGCTTGTCATTGTTGGCGTCTGATTCTGGCGGCTATGGATTTACGATACTTTTTGGAATCATTAGGGCAACATAAGATGTGCAGTTATAGAGAGCGAGGGGCAGCTCGCATGCACATAACAATTACCTGAGAGGAGGGTGGCTATGCCAACCTATATGCTTATTGAACATTTTTATTATTTCTTGGAATGCTGTCATGTCCTGAACTGTGTCTTCATCTTCATCCGCTTATCCGTTATCGGGTCGCGGGGGCAGTAGCTCCAGCAGGGGACCCCAAACTTCCCATCTCCCGAGCTACATTTGCCAGCTCTCACTGAGGGATCCCGAGGCGTTCCCAGGCCAGTGTCTAAATATAATCTCTCCACCTAGTCCTGGGCCTACCCAGAGGTCTCCTCCCAGCTGGAAGTGCCTGGAAGGTCCTGGGGGCATCCTTACCAGATGCCCGAACCACCTCAACTGGCTTCTTTCAATGCAAAGGAGCAGCGTCTCTACTCCGAGTTCCTCACGGATGACTGAGCTTCTCACCCTATCTCTAAGGGAGACGCCAGAAACCCTTCTGAGAAAACACATTTTAGCCGCTTGTACACACAATCTAGTTCTTTCGGTCATTACATAGCCTTCATGACCATAGGTGAGGGTAGGAATTAAAATGTTCATCTCTCTTTTCGTCACAAAGGTATGGTGAAGCGAATGCAACACCGCCCCCGCTCCAATTCTGCGGCCAATATCCCACTCCATTTTTCCCTCACTCGTGAACAAGACCCCAAGATACTTGAATAACTTTACTTAAACTCCTTTACTTGGGGTAACGCCTCAACTCCATTGGTTTCCTGCTGAGAACCCTGGCCTCAGATTTAGAGGTGATCTGTGTGTGGTGGGATATTTTCACTATTCTTCAGGAAGAAATGCCTCCAGTTCTTAGGGACGGAAGAAATATACTTAAAACTCTGTGCTCCAGAACTTTCCATAGAATTCAATGATGCTCAGATCGGGTGACTGTGTAGGCCATGGAATATATTTCACTTTGTAATTCATAAAACCAATTTCGAATTTGTTTAGCTGAGTATATGTGGTAATTATCATCATGGAATATTGGAACATCATGAGGCAACAATGGTTGCACCTTAGGAACACCTGTTGTAGAATGACCTCATATTCCATGTGATGACTCCAGGATGAAGGAAATAGGGTGAATGACTACTCATCAGACCAAATTATCATTTTCATCGCTCAGGGGTCCAGGTTTATGCATGTTTGTGCATTGCCATGGATTCAATTGGTTTGTGAATGAGAGCCCTAATATAAATTTCAGCTTTGTGAAGAATGTGAAGCTTTTAGAGACTGCATCACAGAGATGCAGATTTAATTCTGTGGTAATTTGCATGACTGTACTTGTGGGGCATTGAGCAACTATCTTGTTAAAGGGGCCATATTTTATATTTTTACTGTACTACTAGCAGCAGTATTAATTGCAGTTACTGTTTTGAATATTTGTTCTACAAAATTGGTCCGTCTTTCAGTTTGCTTTGGAATTTAGTTTAGGGATTATTGCTTTAGACAGTCACAATAGTATACTTGACATTTATAGCTGTTTATAGTAGTTCTTTATTTTTTTATCAAAATACATTGTAAGAAGAATAAAATAAGACAGAACAGGAAAACAGTAGGTTTTGAAACCCCAAATTCGGATCGCCTATATATGAAGCATTTCAAAGCAGGACAGCTGATTTAGGATCAAGGAATCCAGATCTAATTTATAATGGCCTAAAAAGGTTAAACTAGTCTCGGGTCAGCACTATAAATCGCCAGGGGACCCCTTTTTTGCTTGACTACCTGCCCCCAAAATGTTTGTGCACAGCCCTGTTTTTTTTCTCTATACTAAAACGGCAGTTACAATGCATATTTTTGCCATGTCCTTGATCATTTAAATGCATTGGGGTGAATCCAAATATGGTCGTTTTTGTGACAAGTATTAGTAGTAATCAAAAAGTAGTTTTTAAGCACATTGAAGGAAGTCAGTCTGCACATTTTAAAATTGTTTTGTCTGTATTTTTTGTTTCAGTCGAACAGTTGGCAGCAAAAATAAAATAATAAGACAATCTATGAAGAAATTTGAATCTAACACGTTTGAACAATTAATGAAGATGTGGTTAGAAAACGAATTATATTACAATGTGTTTCAATGCGAGCTTTTATATTGAAACGTCCAATTATATACGAAATGGACGACGGTAGCTTCAGCTGACGTTACTTCCTGACTTGAGTAGGTTCAACAACCTAGATTTGAGGAAGAGGCAGCTAGTTAGCGTTCATCATATTTTCCAAATATTACTCCGAGGTATGTCTGAAATGTGTTATGGTTGAAAGCTAATATGTATCTAGTTAATAACCTACTGAAGTACCTTCTACTATTCAAGCTTAAAATGGAAAAGGGTGTTATACGATGGCTAATATGAATGAACAGGATCAACAGAAAGGGCTAGCCAGCTAAAGGATGTTAGCAAATTAGCCTGCTAACGTAGCCAATAATGGTGAAAACCCTGTGTTGTGTTGTTTATTTAGCAAATGAGAGAATTGTTACAAACTTGGCTTGATCGAATTACAGTACTCGACTGAGAAAACGGTTCCGTTCAAAACACCTTTGCTTTAGAGTGCAGCTAACGTTGGATAGTTCGCCATGCCCAGGTGGATTACAATGCGGGCCGCAACCAGCCCCCTATCTTATTAATGGCCTGTATAACGTTGCTGACAGTTTTAGCTGTCTTGTCTGAGGTGTGGGCGACTTTCGGGTCTTCCAAGAAGAGCGGAATGATTAATTGATTTCGTCGCTTTCAAAATACAATATAAAATACATATAAAATACCCATAACTTTAACAGTTTAATTATTCAGTGAAGGGTATGAACTTAGTAAGGTCCCTCAGCTATTTATTATACAGTTTCGATTTCGTTTTAGTCACTTTAAATCAGCCATGCCGAACCCTGTTCCTGGAGATCAACTGCCTTGCAGGTTCTCTTCAACCCCATTTGTGACTAACCTGGTTAAGCTTTTCATCCAGTTAATTATTAGAATCAGTTGAGCTAAATTATTTGGAGAAACTACAGGACTGTATATCTCCAGGAGCAGGGTTGACCAGCTCTGTCTTAAAGTAATATGGAGTTTGTTTCACTTTAGTTTAGCTAACTATTGCCTGTCAATAGAGACAAATATAAATTTAAGCATATGCAGCACCTTGAAGTACTTTCACCAATCTGAAGTAGTCAACTGGTTGGGTCTTTCAAAAGATTATAGACATCCTGATGGCCTAAAAAGAATCAGGTTATATCAGCCATTTATTTATACTAACAAGCAAACATTTCAGAACTTCAGTAAATCTTGAACTATGAGTTTCTACATGGTCAAAGAACACATTGTACGCCCTTAAAATAATGTGATAAACTTGTAATTGAACGCGTAGGCAGAAATCTGTGGTGTATGGCTTGGACAACGTACCTTAGTTTAGGGATATGGTATTTTGTGATGGTAGTGACTGGCAAACAGCTTATTTTGTTGGGATTTCATAATGGCTAGTGCCTGTTTAAAAGGTCAGCTTTCTGGAAAAACAAGCCATTATGCTATTTTCCCAACAACATCCCACTCAAGAAAATCAGCTGAAGGCAAAATCTGCGTAAATGACAGTAAGGTAGGACAAAAGGCTATAATTTAGAGACAACATAAAAACTGGTTTGACTTTAAATGCGATTTAGATCTTTTTAGTATTGACTCTTTATGTTTAAGCATGAGGACACTAATGCCTGCATTTAATCCAAAACCAACAAGTCAACAGTGTGTTGAGAGCAGCTATGAAGCCAAGGGGTACATCAAACAAAGCACTCAACCATGCCAGCCGGCTAATCATCTCTATTCAGTTGACTCACCCTTCATTTGGTGTCTGCTTTACTTTGGTGGCTGTGTGCACCTTGTCAGTGTGTTTGTCAACTTGTAGTAGGAGTATATGAAAGAAGACATTAACTATTTCAAAATTGAGAAATGACCTCCATGGTGCTGCCTATGCTCTCACAGTTTACATAGCCTAGTATATTTGCACACTACACCGGTCATTCTATATTAAACAGATTGTTTGCCCACTCTGCTACAGACATGTAAACAGCTTTTTCTGCTTACCTTACAGGAGTAGTTTTTGCAATTATCTATTTTCTCCCGTCAGATAAACTTGTGGTGACTAATTGTTTCTGCATGCATTTTAACAGAAGTTATCATCTGAGGTTTACACAATTGCTAACTAATGTTAGCACAGTGACGGAACGATTTTGGGAAGAGCTAGAAATCTAGTTGTTCCTGAAGACTTCTAGGTATGGCATTCATGCTATTTGCAACATTGCCTCACAAAATGTCTGATCTAAATTCCTTAATAGTGTTGGAAGACATAAAATATCCACAAGTTATTCTTACTTGAAGTACAGTATATGCAGAATCTAATTTAAAAAAGTGTGAATTCAGAGCAACTTTAAGTATGCATCTTGAAAGTGTTTTGTCGGAAGAATTAGACAGGCTTCCTCAAAATGACATGGTTGTATATTTAATTGCTGTGGCCCATTATTCAGCTTGATTTCAGATGTATCAACGTCATTAGGGAAATGGTAGTTCTTGCTAAGCATGTACAGTTAATGTTTTAATCAAGTTGACTATCCACAACCCATTACTGTGTGCATGTACCTTTACTCAATGAGACAGAGAATGATGCTGTGTCTAAAGTCTATGATTCAAACGACTTTTGCTATATGATTTGATTAAGGCATTCATCATCCTGTGTTTTAAAGCTTTCAGACTCTGGTCCAAGGTCCTGTGCAGATTGTCTTGAACTCATCATGCACTACTCCTGCGCCACAAAGATTCTAGATTTTTCCGAACTAAACCATTAGAAGAAGACGGACTAGGATTTGGAGTGGAATTAGGATATGGATTCTAAAACTTTTTTTAATTGTAATTAAATGCATTAGAAGAGGATGGACTAGGATTTGGATTGGGACTAGGATTAGGATACGGATCATCTCCACCGTTGTTCTTGGAATCTATCAGTGAGTTTAAAGCCTGCAGGTGCCTTGGGTTTATTTTAGCAGGGCCTATCCAATACCAACAATGACTGATGGAAGGATCTACGTGGGGAATCTTCCAATGGACGTCCAGGAGAGGGACATAGAGGATCTTTTCTTCAAATATGGAAAAATCCGGGATATCGAACTAAAGAATAACAGGGGAACCATCCCTTTTGCTTTTGTTCGCTTCGAAGATCCACGGTGAGTTCCTGGGATGATCTAGTGCGTTTTC
Source organism: Esox niger (assembly GCA_016801105.1). Taxonomy (NCBI): domain Eukaryota; kingdom Metazoa; phylum Chordata; class Actinopteri; order Esociformes; family Esocidae; genus Esox; species Esox niger. Next base: position 80,805 of record JACXGJ010000923.1, on the reverse strand, counting down.
AAGTCCAATCACAATACCTGGCTGTTTGGCAAGCTGTTCTCCTCTGATTTAGTAACATCACCAGGGACTCACCTCAGTGAACGGGTGGAGAAGGCGTTGCCAAGTGTAAGTAAGGAGTTATGTGCTCTCTTCTCTTAGGGATGCAGAAGACGCTGTCTATGGAAGGAATGGATATGGATTCGGAGACTCCAAGCTGCGTGTTGAATACCCTCGCTCCTCTGGCGCTAAATTTAGTGGCCCTATGGGAGGCGGAGAAAGAGGAGGGGGTCCTAGGGGGAGGTTTGGGCCCCCAACTCGGAGATCTGAGTTCCGGGTGATAGTGACTGGTAGGTGGACGTTCTGAGTCGTAGGCACTGTTGTTTTTGTCTCTCTCTTGGCGGACTGGAGGTCAAGGGGACTAAGTGGAGGTCAAGGCCGCTGCCCAAAACAAACACGAACAAAACAGTAAAAACTCAAACTGATCATGTTGACTGCATAAACCCAAACACCGGCCATAGTGACTGGTAGGTGTGTGTTTTATCATTCATTTTTGTTTTACCCATTGCTTGAGGTATTCATCAATTGTATTTATCTTGTACAGTATGTCCTAATGTAGACTTTCTCTGGTTTCAACACAACTTGCAGTCATAATTTTCTTTCACATCAAGGGAAACTATTAGACAGTTTACATACATACAGTTTTTCTAAAAGATTTGCATGAAATTGAAAGGCAAATGTGAAATGCCATCTGAAACAGCGCCACAGTAAATATTTGAAAAGGCATAGCTGTGGCATCACATTTCTTTCCCTCTGCTAAGCATTATCCAGGCTGCAGCTTCTAGAGAAATGACAGTGGTCTGTCTCCCCTCCCAGGATTGCCCCCAACAGGGAGCTGGCAGGATCTCAAAGACCATATGCGTGAAGCGGGGGACGTATGTTTTGCTGACGTGCAGCGGGATGGGGAAGGGGTGGTGGAGTTCGTCCGTCGGGAGGACATGGAGTACGCCCTGCGCAGACTGGACAGGACTGAGTTCCGTTCTCATCAGGTGTGTGCAACTCTCCACAGGAAAACCTGGCTGCCAGGAACTCACTTTTCTAACCTGGGTGACATGTCTTGTAGGCCTCTACCATCTCAAGGGCTGGATTATTAGGAGATTCTAGTTCTGGATTAAATCTACAAATCATAAGATTTGAGAACAACTGCATTAGACGGTTATATCAAGCTCATTTTTGGGGGTGAGTAATCTAGTAATTTGCTCTGCATGTCGCCTCAGGGGGAGACTGCAAACATTCGTGTCTACGGAGAACGGGGTGCCAGTTACGGGCGTTCGCGTTCCCGCTCCAGATCCCCACGTGGGCGTGGCTACTCGCCACCTTACCAAAGCAGAGGGTCCCCTCCACGTTACCAGTCCCCCCTACGGCGCACTGTGTCTCGCCACAGCCCCCCAGCAAGGAGACACCCAGTACCCCACCACAGCCCGCCCCCACGCCACTATCGGTAGATCAGCCAGCCATTGACAAGAAGGCACTGATGATTACGGGCAGATAAATAATGTTGTTTATCGCAGGTCTCCTTGATGGGCACATCATTGTCACCGTTTTGCTTGCTATGTACATTCCATGAATACATGCACCCCTGCCCTTCTGTTGGCCTTCAGTGTTCATGATTTATTCCTGTTGCTTGATGTAAGTTTCAGATCTGTGTCCAATCACTTATCAGCTAAGTTCTGATATTTGGTGAGACCATTTGCCAATTTACTGGTCTTGCTACGTGTCAACATTGTTTGTAATCAACACTGCCCCGAGAAGTGTGATACTCAAAAAAATGTGAACATCTGCCTGCTTTTTTACTTTTTTTTTTTTTTTAAAGTAATTGTATGTGTGTGGACCTGTAAGTGACTGAATGTTTCGAAATAGATTTTGATTGTAATTGGCTGGTAAACCTGTGAACATCCTTATTTCATTTTAAATAAATGTTGGAACTTTTTAACATTCCTCTGATTTCCTTACCAATGTTTTTGCAACCTTTGTTGGCTGCATGCAAGCTGATTTTGTTTTTCAATTAACACTAACAACACCTGCTCTCAAGATTCTAGATAAGCATTAGTTAGTTTAGCAGAAAATATTATTTTTATTAACTTTGTCACTACATGTCACTCTACAACTTAAATTAAGTTACTCCAGCATAGCTGTAAGTGAAAACATCTACAGTGGGTATAGAAAGTCAACACCCACCTTCAAAATGTTCTACTTTTTTTGCCTTAGCCTTAAACCCATAAAATCTTATATACAAAGTACACAATATCCAGGTAATTCTTTCCCCCCCAAAAAAATTAAAACAGTAAAATAATGTACTTTTTAGTGAGTGCACCACTGTGGGTATCCACTATGCAATATGTTTTGGAGAAATTGAGTTACGACTGTGCGCAGGGCAGTGTGGGATACAGAGCAGCACGAAGCAAGCATAGCAGGTGCTGAAAAAGCCACAGACTATATTATGCAAATATACAAATATTTGCCTGCCGACAGTGGGCAACAGCCAATCAGATAAGGCATGTCTGGCACACTTACTGTGGTTCCCTTTACAAATGTTCCTACCGAACAAACTTTTCTATAGCAAAATGGACAAACAAAATAATCATTGGTATGGAATACTACTAAGCATGAAAACATTTAATTTGGTTTTATTAAGCTACATCAAATACACTAACAGTTATATAACCAGCTCCTACAACACTTACTAGTAGTAGCTACAGAAGCTGCTGTATCTCCTATAGAGCAATTTCGATTCTCATTAACCCAATTATCGGGTATCCTACCTGTGTTTATTGACATCTCAAGAATTTGTGGGGGTGACCTTCAGAGCAGCAGAAGAGTCTGGCGGCTTGTAGATTTATCTTCAGCCTTAGAATTGCAATTGCAAAGTTGGTGAGATACAACCAACCACCTTCCAGAAAACAAATCAAGCTAATTGGCTTCCATTTGTGATCAATTGCAAAGATATTGATTTGTTCAGAATAAAAGCTTTCGATCATAGAGGACTGCTTAGTAATGTAATTCAGAGCATAGAATCCATTATGGGAGAAAAGGCGCATTCAAAAGATCTACAAGATAAAGTTGTGGAAAGGCACAAGTCGGGGATGGATATGTTCATAATTAAGAAGTGGAAGGCATGGCACTACACAGACCTTGAATAGATCATTCCTCCAAACTGGATGACTGGGCAAGGAGGATACTGATCAGAGGCTACCAAGAAGCCAATAAACGTCTTGCGAAAACCCAATACATCTTTCCTTCCAAAGATCTCCATGCCTAGTGTAAAGCATGACGGGGGCAGCCTCCTGTTGAGGGCATTCGCTTCAGCAGGGTCCGGAGCACATGACAGGATAGAATGAGAAATGGACAGTGCAAAAATACAGACAGATTCTTGAGAACCTGCAGCTCTCTGCCAGGAAGTTAAGTGGTACAGTAGCTGAAGAACAAGGTGAATGTCCTGTGTGGCTTAGTCAGAGACCCAACCTGAATCCCACTGAGAATATGTGGAAAGACTTGAAGCATGCCATCCATAACTGGTCTCTGTGCAATCTGACTGAGCGTGAATAATTCTGTAAGGAAGAATGGGCTAATTTAATAAATGTCTAGGTGTGCAATGTTAGAGAGTCATGGCTGTAATTGTTCCACCAAGTGTTAACTTAGGGGGGTGTTCACTTATCCAAATAGGGTACTCTACTGTTTTAACTGTACATAATTGACATTTCCTTAGAAAAACAATTCACTTGCATATTGCCTTACTTTGTGTAAATAAAGACGTAAAAAGTCAGATTTTATGTGTTTTAATTTCAAGCTGTAAGGTAACACTTATAAGGGGAGGGTGACTTTCTACACCCACTATTCTCACACATTGTAAACTAAATAAATGTACTAAAAAGATATTCAGCTTTCTCTTTGAGCCCAATGCTTCCACATAGATGGTCTTGTGAAGGTCATTTTAACCAGAGAACTCATATAATAGACATTGACACAAAATACTGAATTCATGAACAACATAAATGAAAATCAATTTCCAAAGCATCATAATCCTTACCAACGATCTACTATCTGACATGACCACATTACATGCACCTTGTGATCATGGATGTTTGTCTAACCCTGATTCCACGGTTTCTCCTGTAATCTATGTCCAACATACAGATGATTATCCCCATTGTCTTTCAAAACTTGGGATTCTTTGTATGAATGCTCATTAGTCTCCAGACCAGACGGACACTGACCTCAAACAAAACCCAATCCAAGCTAAAATGGAGACCCTGCGCATGATCCACAGTTTCCCTAGTAAACAAGGCAAAGTTGTTGATGAGATCCATTTCCTTGTCAGCTGTCAGGGTTTGTCTTTATTGGGCCCCATGAATTCTACACCATCAATGGGAATGTCCTTTTCTTTGATGGCCTTCTGTAAATACAAGCACACCATATGCATTATGTAGCCACATTATTATATTACAAACATAGCATCCCAACGTTTAGAAACACTTAAGAAAATTAAGATTAAGAAATTGCAGTATGCCCATAAATGTAGATGTACATTTGTATACTCTTAGTGGCTACTTTATTAGGTACACCTTTCTAGAAGAACAGCCTGAAGTCTTCACAGCATAGATTTACCAAGGTAATGGAAATGTTACTTAGGGGTTTTGTTCCACGGTAAGTCAATAGCATCACACAGTAACACAGAACCTCCCGTTTCAGCTTATCCCAAAGTTGCTCTAATGGACTGATACTTGGGATGGTTGTGAAGTCTATGTCAGGTTTGTTGAACCAGCTTGTGAGTGCTTTGTGACATGGTGCATGCTCCTGCTGGTACACTTGCCATAAAGGGATGCATGTGGTCAGCAACAGTGCTTTGATAGACAGGCATAATTAGTTGTATTTTTCCTAAAACGCCTCACTGTGTTTGGCCTTCTGGATCTTTTGTTTATCATTTAATCTTGTTGCTTTTAGACTATCCATTAAGTGTAATTGTTCATTTTGTACTCTTTATTTTTTATTTGTACACTTATGGTTACAGACTGTCTCAACACCTCCCTACACTTGTATTTTGAGTGTAATTAATTTGCCCCAAAAAGCTAAACTCAAAGCAAAATGGATTAATGCAGTATACTCCAAATTATGACCTTGGCTTTCTGCATGTTTAATCAGAATTAAAATCCTTCAGACCAGGCAACATTTTCCGTCAAATGTACCATTTCGGTGATATCATGCCCACTGTCACCTCATCTTCCTGTTCTTTGCTGACAGAAGTGGAACCCAAACATGGTCTTCTGCTTCAGCCCATCCACTCCAAGGTTTGACACATTGTGTATTCAGAGATCTGCACATTGACATGGTTATTTGAGAACTATTTTGGTCATTCTCCTCTGACTTTTCTCTAATAACAATGTGTTCGCTCACAGTACAATATGTACATTTGATATAAGGAGTGGCATTCAAACCCTGCATGATATTTTAAGTCCATCGAGATAGACATGTCATTGATGAAGAGCAGCTTGTTTTACCAAGGCCGTGTGAGTTTCACAAGCCCTCATTGATTTCACCTTAGAAAATATCTGACTCAAGCGTGGGAAGAGACATAACGAAATCTCCAAGTGTGATTTACGAAACAGAGCAATGTCGTCAAAATGAGCGTAGATATCATGGCAGATTGAAAAATCGGCAAAGCCGTGGACGCAAGAACACCCAACACCCGCCCTTATTTACATATGCCGCACTCGTAATTAATGCGAGTGTTACGATCAACCAACAGACCATCTCAACACCTTCCTACACTTGTATTTTGAGTGTAATTAATTTGCCCCAAAAAGCAAAACAAAGCTAAATGGATTAATGTGCAGTTCATGCAAGACGACCACAGACTTTGCATGATCTGGAGGCATTTTGTCTAACAAATGGGCAGCTATACCACCTGCAAGAATTTGGGGCCTCATAGACAACTATTACAAAAGAATGCACGTTGTCATTAATGATAAAGGGTGCAATACACAGTATTAAGAATTAAGGGTATGCAGACTTTTCAACAAGGGTCATTTTTTTCTTTGTTGCCATGTTTGGTTTTGTTTGTGTCATTCTTTTAGAACCTACAGCCAAGTATGAATCCCATATGAAATAAAAAATGTATTTTGCTTGCTTACTCATGTTATCTTTAAAAATGGTACATATAGTATATTACCAATTCTCCAAGGATATGCAAACTTTTGAGGACAACTGTATTGATTTTGCAGATTGCATGTAGTTATTGCCAACGATGGTACCACACTACATGCATCAATATGACGAACCAAAAATTCAACAGAGCCAAGAAGACATTGTGGAAGTGTTGTCTCAGCTGTTAATATTGTGTTTCTTAAACAGACAATGTTAATTTTGCAATAAGTCCCAACTACAGTTTCCAACTCTACCAGCCCTGATTGTTTTTTTTATAATACTCATTGTACTGGGTGGGTGCAGCATGTCTCTCCTATTATGGTGGTTCATTTCAAATACTGAAAAACTTGTCAAAATCTACACTTGAATTATTCTATATAATATATACTTTTCATAATCATTCTATACAGTGAGAGAATAAAGTATTTGATCCTCTGCTGATTTTGTACATTTGCCCACAGACAAATAAATTATCCATCATAAATGTTCAGCTCAAATAGGGTATCAAATACTCATTACACTCATTAAAATGCAAATAAATGTCTAAACATTTTTACATATGTTTTTCTGGATTCTTTAAATGTTATTCTGTCTCTCACTGTTCAAATAAACCTACGATTAAAATTAGACTGATAATTTTTTTGTCAGTTGGAAAACGTACAAAATCTGCAGGGGATCAAATACTTTTTTTCCATCCCTGTACTTTTGGTAAGAGCTATTGAAACTTGACATTTGAAGATGGCTTGAAGGATGCACCTTTGACACAGGGCAGAATAGATCTATGGATTAATGCCGTATACACCACAGTCTGACCATAACCTGCATTTTTAAGCAGAAATGTGACTCTTCGGACCAGGCTACACTCCTTCAATTGTACCGTTTTGGTGATAACATGCCCACTGTCACCTCATTTTAGCTGACAGGAGTGGAAACCAATCACAGTCTTCTGCTTCTGCTTTAGCCCATCCACTCCAATGTTTGACACATTGTGTGTTCAGTGATCCACATCTGCACAGCGATGTGGTTATTTGAGAACTACCTTAGCCATTCTCCTCTGACTTCTCTTATTAACAATGTGTTGGCCCACAGCACAATATGTTTATTGTATATAAGGAGTGGCATTCAAACCCCGCATGGTACGTAAAGTTCATCGAGATACACATGCCATTGATGAAGAGAAACTTGTTTTGCCAAGGCCATGTGAGTTTCACTGGCACTCATTAATTTAAACTTCGAAAAGATCCCAGACTCAAGCGTGGGAACATACGTACCATCATCTCCATCTGTGACTTACGAAACTGTCGCACCTCGTCGAAATGAGCGTAGATAAAATCGGAAAGGCCGTGGACGCGAGAACGCGCTGCACCCGGCCTTATTTACATGACACACAAGTAATTATTGCCAGTGTTTCGATCATCAAACTACAAATTGACAGCTTTCAGCAAAAATGATAACCTAAAACCGCAAATTAACATTTCGTCATTCTCAAAGGTGGGAAAAAATCTGCGAGGTCACGCTATACTTTCGTGTCTTTATGCCAACATGCCTTCGTTCTAGAGGTTGGACTTCACCACCGGAAAATCACTGATGTCGTAAATTGACCTTTTCTCGAGGTCACAGTTGACAGAAAGCGCAGTATTCATGAGGACTTACAAGGAAAATTTGTTTTTGAATGTGACATATGTGACGCAACATTGCTGTTTTGGTTCAAGCCTACATAATTTGTACAACAGTTGAAGTATTGTAATGAAGAGTAAAACTCAGGTAAACAAATAACTAAAAACATTCGTCCGTGTTTGATAATGTATTTACCTGAACACAATGCTGATACTTCTTGAACATTTCTGTACAGGGATCACCGCTTCGATCTCCTTTCAAGAATTTCTCGGCAAACCAACGGTTAAAGCATTGGTCATATTCCCGTTTTAAGTCTGTGCAACCCTCTCCAACGCTATTCATCTTCAAGACAGAATAAACAGACCGTACGATTTTACAAACTACTGAAGGAATATAGGTATTTTGAATTTAAAGCCAAGCTTCCTAAATTAAATTGTCTCTGCACAGTTCTCGACTTTCCTTGAACCACATGGTCTGATTGGCCAAACAACATGGCTTGTTTTGATGACGTAAGTCAAGAAGCGACACATCGTTAAAAAATGCAAATTAGCTCTGTCATATCCGGTTATTGCTGACATTAACATGGTTAAAGCCGGAATGACACTTTACAGGTGGTCTCTCAAATATAAACATCTTAACATATCACATAAAATATACCCTTGTAATGCAATTGTTTCTAAGTATGCTGATGTTGATTTTATTTGATACTTCCGTAATAATAACTATGAAAATATGTCTCATCTATTTTATGACTATTGCTACATTACTCAATTCTGGAAGAAAACGTGGCGACAACATTTTTCATATATTGAATTCATTTATTGAATTTCAAAAGACTTGTCAGTAACAAGAAAAATATTATTCTGTGAACTCACTTTGACATTGTTTTCCATGAGATTTGAATTTAACTTCTTATTTGTCTATTGATCTTATTTTTCTTTGTTATTTACACACTTTTATTTACAATGATACGTACTGCGTACTGCTTACACTATTATATTCTGTGTTCTGGCGAATTCCTTATGTTTTTCCATGTTTCCACTCTTGCTTGTATTGTAATGTTGGTTGATTCATTCATGATTAAAACATGTAGTCGGCAACCCACCGCCAGATCGCCTTTCTTGAAGAGACAAAAATAATTATGAAATGCAATGAACATAGGCACATTTAGACAGCATAACTCTGTACTGTTTATTTAAACAATAATGCACGAGGGGGTGTGGTATATTACCAGTATATCACAAACCCCTGAGATGCCCCATTGCTATTATGAATTGGTTACCAATGCAGTTTGATCAGTGAAAAGTGATGTCATACCTGTGGTTTTTGGTCTTATATACAACGGCTATCAGTATTCAGGATTCTAACTACCTGGTTTATAACCATCTGAACCCCACGGATGTGACATCACATTACTATTACCGCTTTAGCTGCATTGAAAAGTGTCTCAAAGGCACTCCACAAAGCATTGTGCCTACAAACAGCACTTCACTATTAAAAGACCACCTGAGAAAATTATAAGTTTTTCAGGTTTTACAATTCATAGGTATGTGTTTGAGTAAAATGAAAATGTTTGTTTAATTCTATTAACTGCTATCAAAATTACTCCCAAATTCCAAATAAAATTCCAACTGTCATTTAGAGTGTTTATTTGTAAAAAATAACAACTGGTCAAATAACAAAAAGATGCATTGTTTTCAGACCTCAAACAATGCAAAGAAAACAAATTCATATACATTTTCAATAACAAAATACTAATGTTTTAACTAAGAGTTAAAAAATCTATATTTGGTGGAATAAACCTAATTTTTATCACAGCTTTCATGCGTCTTGGCATGCCCTCTACCAGTCTGTCACATTGCGTTTGGGTGACTCTGTGACACTTGGCACACAAATTCAAGGAGCTTGGTTTTGTTTGATGGCTTTTGAACAGCCATCTTCCTCTTGATCAAATTCCAGATATTTTCAATGGGGTTCAGGTTTGGAGATTGGGCTGGCCATGACAAGGTCTTGATCTGGTGGTCCTCCATCCACCCCTTGATTGACCTGGCTGTGTGGCATGGAGCATTGTCCTGCTAGAGAAACCAATTTGCAGTTGGGGAACATTGTCAGAGCAGAAGGAAGCAGGTGTTCTTCCAGGATAACCTTGTACTTGGCTTGATTCATGAGACCTTCACAAAGACAAATCTGACCGATTCCAGCCTTGCTGAAGCATCCCCAGATCATTAACGATCCTCCACCCAATTTCACAGTGGATTCAAGATATTGTGGCTTGCATGCCTCAGCAGAACTCTGTCTAACCATTAGACGACCAGGTGTTGGGTAAAGCTGAAAATTTGACTAATCACAGATGACCTTACTCCATTCCTTTACGGTCCAATCCTTATGGTCTTTTGCAAACTTCATCCTGGCTCTACTTTGCTTCTCATTGAGGAAGGGCTTTTTACTAGCTTTGCATGACTTCAGCCCTTCCCCTAGGAGCCTGTTCCGAACTGTCCCCGTCCTGCACTTCACCCCAGCTGCTGTTTGCCATTCGTTTTGTAGCTCACTTGATGTCATCCTACTTTGTTGAGTGACATTCAAATGACTTGACGGTCATCTTGATGAGTGGAGAGTCATTTTTGCCCTCTGCCAGTCTCTTGGTTTGTTGTCCTCTATGTCTGTTGCTCAACCTTGTTATGAACTGCCATCTTTGAAATGTTCAGGATGGAAGCATTCTTTTCCTCACTTTTCTTTTCAACTCTTTCATCAGAGTTGTAATTTTTTTTAATTCAAATGACCTTTGAGGTACTACTTGCACTGTTTTTGCCACCCATCTGGTCCTATTGCAAGAGAATAGTGATGACCACAGCAGTGGTTTTTATACTTCTCCTCATTAAATTAGATTTGGTTCAGGTAATCACCTTAGCATTACCTCATTAAGTAAAATGAGGTGTGCCTGTGTTGGAATTTAACAGAAACTTGAATCGAATGGCTGGCATACATTTAAAGATGCTGATTAAAGAAAAATGAGGAGTGGTCTCTTAATTTTTTCCAGGTCTCTTTACACTAAAGCCCCTTGTGCCTTATTGCTGACATAACCCAAAGCCAAAGTGTTTTTAATGTGTTCAAACAGTAGGCAAGGCTTTACGAAGTGAATCAATGAGCCAATGAATTTGAATGTCTCAGCCAGTCGACCGTGTTAAAATGATTGATGACCTCAATAGTGATGGCAATGCATTTTCTCCCAGTTAAATTTATTAACCATCTCTATAGCAATAAATGAAACCAGACTTTACAAAATGCTGAATCCAAAATATACTGATTGTTTAATTCACAGCAAAGTAATACCAACAATAAACTGTTAAAGTATACATAAAGAAAATAAGTATATTTATCTAATTTGCTCATATGTTGTCAGATAATTTTTCTCTATTCTCAAGCAACAAATCACATGTACAGTAGCCTACATGTGTACACATCTGATATTAAACTCACATGTACATTTAAACATTAACCTGTGATACAAATAATTTTACAATTAACAATACCGTACAACAGCAATTTACACTGACATTTAGCCGATCAGGAGAATATGTAATAAAGAGACGGTCCACTAATTCAAAAACACTGGGAATACATTGGGCATTATGTTTCAGAGACAGCCAGGGGTTTTGGAAAATGTTCCTGCTGTGATGAGAGGATTGCAGGCTTTTTGGCTGTGCCTCCATTTTTTGAATGGTTCTAACTGATGGGAAGTGCATGATGGCAATGTACAAACAACATCTCGTTTGGTTATCATATTGAGAATATCCCTGCACAATGTAGCTCAATTTAAGGCAAAACAAATACAAAAACATCCTGAAGCAATATGCAAAGAGTTTTTGTTTTTAAAAGGGTACATTCACTAAGTGAACAATTACATTTATTCATAAACGTATTAGTTACAATGTTAATTACCTGAACATAGGAAAGTGCTTTTAGAGACTGAGACACAGAAATACTGCGTTGTGCAATTATTGTAATGTAATTATAGTTGCAAAATGGGTCCCCTGATGATTTCAGGAATTAATATAATGAAGAAGCATGATTTTAAAATACTGACTATGCATTTGTCAATCTGGTTAGCTTTCATACAAATACAAGTTACAATTTTCAGAATACATGGAGTTTTATGTGACTTTAAATTTTCACAGTTTTGCACACCGATTGAAAGGGAGAAGTCACATGCTGGATCACTTGTTTTCTATGAGTGTCTGCACTTTCAGGACCAAGTCTCGAGCCATCGTTAGGACCTGTGGAACGTTGTGATGCTCTGCCATTTCTGAAGAGGAAAATCAAAACACACTGTCATTTGAGCCCAACCTTTTGTTCTGATTTACACGTGAGGGCCGTTTATTCAGGTACGCCATTTGTCTTTGTTAATAAGCATAGTAAAGACAGCTGGCATAGTCATACGCTCACCATTGAAGAACTTTATGATGTCAGTGAAGTCCATGTTGTTCTCCAAGATGATGTCTCGGTACATCTCCACCATTGCGAGAGCAATGAAGAGGACAAAATGTGTGGAGGAGGTATATGTGGCCGCCCAGATGGTCTCCCACACAGAGAACACATCATCATACACCATTTCTGGAGGACAAAGCAGGAAAATACTGAGTAAGGCACAGACAGATGTGACCTGCCTGCAGAAAAGTCATATTACCAAAACAGAATCCTCAGAAAACACAAGCAATTATTATTTTACACTGTGATACAAGATGTATTTAAGTTTTTGACATCAGCAACTATATCCTCTGGTTCTAATATGAAATCAGAACTCTTCTGTACTATCGTACGTGATACGAACGTTATGTAAAACATGGCCATGCGGATGTCAGCACCTCTTTTGAAGTCTAACAGGAACCAGCGGTAGCAGAAGTAGAAGTGAGTGTAGTCTCCATTCATTTGCATCAGTTCAAATAGCTCTGAATCAAGGATCTAGCAAAATGACCAGAGAGGGTCTGTGTGTTAGTACAAAGTAATGCCCCCACCCCTTTAACAGTAGGACTGTCTGAATATGTGGTACCTGAATGAGGGAACGCATGTTTGCAAAGTGCGAGTCCATGGCCCCTCCATGGGGGAAGTTCTGATTCATTCTCTTCATTAACTCCGAGAAGCAGCTGAATGCCATGACCTCTGAACACACAGGGACATAAAATTATTCCCTTAAACTCAAGTCTGCGAAACATGCAGCTTTAAGAGAGACATCCTTCAGGTAGACTGACCATCATCCAGAACGACCAGTAACGGAGCCAGCAGATCACACATGCCCTGGACATAGCCAATCTCCAGATGCTGCCACACATAACTGCACATGATGTTACGTAGTTTCTCCAGGTTACCAGGGGTGAAGTACCAGTAGGTTCTGTCACAGCGTCTCACATCCTTATCAATGCGATGCAGGTTGAGCAAGTACAAGTCCAACTGCTCTTGCTGCAAAGGGAATATAATTGATTAAAATGCTTCGCATTCGTACGGTTTCTGTTTCAGGACTTATTGCAGCTCTGTAGCCAGGTAGGTACTGTGGCGGTCCACATATGTCACTTGTCTGAAATACTTACAGAGTAAGTAGTACCGGCTGTGGACTCTGCCCCTGCTGAGACCTCAGGTTTGACTGCCTCTGACAAAACCACCGAATCAGACTGGGGGTACAGACTCTCCATCTCGGGTTCCTCCTCAGACAGGGTTAGCTCTGTTCCATCAGTACTAGTCTTGGAGCTTGCATCCAGAACAGGATCCCCCGAGTCAACTCTCCCAAGGGCCGAGGGGGCAGGTGGGGGCGCCATCAGGCATGACAGGGGTCTTGCCCAGGCTGTTGGGATGTCCTCCATCTCTAAGGCGGAGGGTGAGTCATCAGAATCTAGCGTATCCGGAGATCGCCGTGAGTGGGCTGTCGCTATAACACCGGCCCTGGCCTCGGGCTGAGCTGGATTCAATACAGGCATGACAGGTTTCTCTATGGCAACCATCATATCTGTGGCTTTCTTATTGTTTTTCTCAGGGACTGAGGCCTCAACCGAGTCTAATGTTTTGGTGTTGGCCACTTCAGGAAACATGTCTTTTGCACAAACACAAGCTTTGTTTGGTTGAGGGGTTTTAATCATTTGCAATTCCGATTTGGTAATTTCTTCAATGTCAGACTTGGTCTCTTCTTTTTCTAAAATATCAGACTCCCCTAACAAGGTTGAGTCTTTGTTGTTTTCCGTTACAGATGCCCCTTTGAGACAGAGCTCCTTTGATGGGGCTTTGTGTCTCACTTGTGTTTTAGTAACTATAGCCTCGCCTAGTGGCGGAGCTGGAATGTATTCATTTGAAACCTCAATTTCTAGTTTTAGAATATCGGTGTTCTCACATGCAAATGCTGCTCTCACAGGAAGCTTTGTGTCTGCTACGATGGGAACTGCAGACAAAACAATTGCTGTAACTTTCTTTCTTTCTGTTTCAACATTTCCCAAAGACTGCACATCATCTATGTCGGATCCTTTCTCTTCAGCCTGTTCTGTGGTTTTCATGATTTCTACTGATTTCGAGATCTTTTCATTTTCTAGGGCTTTGGATTCCCCGGTTGATGCAGCCTTGTCATCAACTGGTATCGGCAACTTAAAACCATCGGTTTCCAAAACAGTCTGAACCAGTCGTGTGTCAGCCCTGGCCTGTGGGCTACATGCAGCTCCTTGGGTAAATGATGGCTCTGGTGATGACGGAGTGGCTGTTGTTCTGACAGGTGAGTCAGACACAGGACTCTTGTTGGTGCTGTGCTGCTGTTCTGAAAGACCTGAGTTAACAGAGATGTTACAGGTGGATGGATCCCCAGAGTCAGAGGTACTATTTGGTATAGATACATCTCGTAGACCTTTGGTTTTGGACCGATCGTTACTTTCACCGGGCTTTGTCTCAGATTCAGTCTGATCCGCTTCCTCCACGGACCAAAATGCCTGCAACAGCAGACCAAATGACAGTGAATGATAGCAAACAACGCTGACCCCCTAAAAGCCTTGAGTACGAACAAACTGTACCTGTGTGGTAAGACTGCAGTAACTCTGTGAGAGGACATTATGTTGGTCTGAAGCGACGCTTTGCGAGGACTGGTGTGGCAGGACGAGACAGACGTCAACCAGGAAGAGATCGGAACAGCATGAGGATAGATGCATGTTAACCAACTGAGAATGAGTCAAGCTCTGTTGCTGCGTGTTTCCCTTAGGAAATGGAATGACCTCCTTACATCGGTGCTGACGGTGGAGTCTCGCTGCACTGGCTCCGGCTTGTTCAAACCGGCCACAGAGTTGCATTTGGCGATGGCTTCGGCGTGCTTCTTACGCTCACTCTGCTTGACGATGGCCTCACAGCCCAGCCACTCCTTCATGGTCTGCTCATAGCTGGCCTGCACCTGCTCATCCACCTACACACACAGACAAACACACAAGTTCACTGGTACACAGTGGAATTAGGTCGCTCCATCAGGGTATTTTTACAGTGTAGAGTAGTTAAAAAAAACTAAAACATTTTAACGTCTGTCATAAACCGCACAATTTCTTCTTCACTTATCCAATCTCAGTAGTTTAAATGACAAAATAGCAAGTAAAGTCTCATGGTCAACGATGTCTTAATAAATCGGCCATAAATCCCCTTCTGACATATGGAATAGCGTGTGGTTTGAAACAGGGAGTGGTAATTAAATACCAGCTTTACAAAATAATTATCGTTGAGTAATATCTTGCTTTTCCATTTACAGGACACAGGAGTGAACTTAAAATGATAAATGATCTTTGTCATAGCAACAAAATGAAAGCTATACAATGACGCTGAAACTTGAAATCGTCCTTTAAATTAAACAGGGAGGATGAAAGCAGGTGTGAAAATACTGCATATTCCTACTAACAAGCCTTTGCCGAAACAAAAAAATATGATTTATTGAATTATCCAAGTTGTCAATATTAAAATGAGCACTTTTCTGTATAACAAGCTTTAAAAATTCAATTTTGGAGCATGATATATACCAAATAAATACAAAAACAATAGAATGGATGCCAAAGGGACTCTTAACGGAACGACCTAATTCCATTTGACCCACCTCTCTTTACATGGATTCCGTAGTAGGTATAACATGACAGTATAACAGCACTCACCTCAATCCTCCGTTTCTCTGTCATATCGAAGTGGTAGTGTCCCAGGAGGAAAGGCCACACCTCCTTGCGTATGGCAGGGGCAACACCACCATAATACACCAGGCGTAGGAGTTCGTGCTCATCATACGCCTGCAGGAGAACACTTTGTGACACTGACTCAATACAGCAACACACATTAGAAGATGTTGTGGCACCGAATAAACACAGAAACACACAATAGAATATGTTGTGGCACCGAATAAACACAGAAACACACAATAGAAGACGCTGTGGCACCAACTAAACACAGAAACACACAATAGAAGACGCTGTGGCACCGACTAAATACAGAAACACACAATAGAAGACGTTGTGGCACCGACTAAACACAGAAACATACAATAGAAGACGTTGTGGCACCGACTAAATACAGAAACACAATACAAAATGTTATGACACTGACTGAACACAGAAACACACAATAGAAGACAATATGAAACTGGCCAAACACAGAAACACACCAATAAAAAAAATTGTGACACTGACTCTATACAGAAACCCAAAATAATCCATATCCTGCCTCTCAATGGGATTTTGGCATTTCTTTTTGCTGATACACTGCTGTGACATATAAGTTAAGCCTTATAAAAAATGTAACTGGTGGTTGTGGCTGTGCGTGCAGTGTGTTCATAACGATGAGCAGGTGTTACAGTAGAACTTACAGAGAAGTCGTGGAGAAAGCTGCTCCAGATATCGACTGTGAGCCCTCTCCGGGCATCGTGAGGCACGTCAGGGTCAATGATGGTGGGGTTGACCAGGGCAGAGAGGTGGATGCGAACAGTGGACAGGTGACGACAGTAAGCAAGCCCTTCGAGGAAGAAGGGAAGAAACATGATTATCAGTCTCATGCTAGCACGAAGACAACAGCCTGGATCGGTCTTTCCGACATGAATTCATGACGCGTGTACTCACAGCCGTAGAAAGCGCGGGAGATGATCTGGTACTTCATGGTGTCACAGAGGCGCTTCAGGGGAGCCCTGTCCTGGTTGCAGCCGTTGGGGAGTGAGCCATCGGGAGAGCCGCTCTGGGAGCAGGAGAAACAGGAGGACTTCCTGGGGGCGGGATGCCACATGCTTACTGCCTGGTCCATCAGTTCTGGAGCCACTGGACACCAAACAGGAAACATCATCGTCAGGACAACCATGGGCGTTTTTTGTGCTGCCGCTCGCAACGTCAACAGATGGAGGAGTCTGGCAAATTTCTTTAATGAAAATTAAGAAAAAACACGGAAATATGGACAAACCAAGCCAGAAGATGGGGATGTGACAAAGAGAACTTGATGCCATGCATGGTGTCAAGTCCAGGGTAACCAATGGAGACGGTTACAGGCACAGTTACAGGCAGAGACAGGGCTGAGGGAGGGCAGGTGGGACAGTGGTCAACAAAAAGAAACAAATTTGAACCAAAAAATGCATACAGAAACAAAGAGGTGTGAACCAAAGTGAGTTCACACGTAACCTACCGAAATCGGATGGAGTCCCAGGGAGCAGGATCCGAAAGACATAATCAGTAGCCTCATCCTCCTCCTTATCTGACACTGATTCTACAGAACCCTGAGGACTCCTCTTCCGCAACTTAGGGAAAACCTTTCCCTGCAGGCAAAGGAAGGCAGACAAGACTCATTCAAGCTTATTTGACCTCGCCCCAAAACATGCAATGTAAGACTAGGCTAGGAACCCGACATAGAAGGCCATTCTTAACTCAATGTCGTTGATTCGCAGGCCTTGCAATGTAGAATTGGGTTAATCACTTCTACTCTAAATGTTTTTTGCATGGATAAGATGAACTACTATATGGCCTGATTGCGGTCCAATTATCAAATCTGTGACCTCCAGTGCATGTACTTCTGCAGTGTGTGTTGGAATGTGGCCCACTGCTCGTTCAGCAAACACTTGTCTTTCATGTTAGACAACTCGTGAAAATGACCAAAATACCATAAAACTATGCATTGATAGAACAATATTGCATAGACTTGCAAACATAGTGTTATCAGATCAGACAGTCCCATGGTTCAACTATCTGACAGACAAAACTAGATGTCTGATATGTGAACTCTCCAGAAGGGGGTGCCACAGGGCTCTGATCTTGGACTTCCGTTAATCACTGTCTACTGAATTTAAGGTGCACTCTGGAACTTTTGCGATTAACCAAACAATTGTTTAAACCTCCCAATTGTACTTCCAAATGCTGACCAGACAACGTTAGTTAAAAGAAATTCTATTACAAAATTGTTGTATCCTCCAGGGTTCCTTTAACAGTGCCTTAGGTCCATACTGAACAGGGTAAATGTGTTCCAGTGCTCTACTCCCCCCTGGAATGAGCCGCAACAAATAACAATATAGTCCTACTGAGAAATGTACAATAAAACATGTACTGGATTTGACCTCTAGCTTGCACATTACCTCCCAAAACCTCAGGGAAATATATTTTTATCAAAATAAGACACAACCTTTTTAAATAAAGTAAATTAATGAAATGATACAGTGGAAACATTCCTTTGGCTGTGGCCAAACAGAGAGTCAAAGACATACATCCTGCTGTAGATGAACATCTAACTACATTATACAGAACATACCATCATGCTTCAGTTGATTTAGTGGGTGTGGAGCTAGTAGCTAGACGCTACATTACCCGAGATCCGAATCACAGTCATGTCTATTCAGAATGTGAGGGCATGATCAGGTCATTTCTAAAGCATGTTCTATGCTGACCTTTCCCCTCTGGGACCACAGTGGGGGGTCCAGTTGTCCGTGAGGCAGCAGGCCCGTCTCCAGGCAGGTCAGGAACTGGAGTAGGTGTCCTCCCCGAGGGAACCGCAGGGGGGGGCGCTGGATCCCATCCTGACTCACCAGAACCACTGTCCCACCACTGTCCACTGGGAACAGCAGTGACAACATGGTCAATGAAACACACCCAAACAAATAGACAAGAGCTGGGCCTACCAAATGAAGATGGTTTCCTGTACCTTGTTGATGGCAGTGCAGATAAACAATCTCCTCTAGGCGAATAGTCATGGCAAAGTTCCAGTAAACACTAGGAAAATCACAAGTATAACAATTATTAATTCTTGTTGATTAATACTAGTGTCTGAATAGGTTTATATCATTGTAATTTGATGTGCAATTACCTTTTTTCTGTGTCATCAGCCAAAGTGCCATTCATTAGCTGGTTGGGTGTCCATTTCAGGGTCATAAGATCTGCAGTCTGGTGGAGAGACAGGTACCCTGGGATTGCCTCCATGTCATCCCTCTGTTGACCAAGACAAAAGATGTGTACAACCTATTCTTTGCGGTTGAAACAGATGAAATGCAACGCAGAGTCCTTAAACACACACACAGTGAAAACGCCACATACCGGTTGGACTAGAACATTGTTCTTCCCAAAAAGAAGGGTAGCCCTGTTGTTCTGATGGAGGGACTCAACATAGTCCCGGGCCCACAGGATAGGCCTGTCCTCCATACTGCCGCTAGACTGCCTCTTCTGGATCTATTACAAAACACCACTGCATTTAAGGTGATTTATTTTCAGAGATTGTATCATACACATCCATCATTCATATGCAAACATCATCTACAGGTAACTCTGGTCCTGGAAGGCCAAAACACTTTAGGTTTCCATCCCCCTCTTCTTAATCAGACTAATTCAGATCAATAAGTGCTCTCCAGTAATGAGGTAGCCCACCCCTGGTCAACACACTGACCAAGGCTGGTCGCCTGGAGGGGGAGTCCTGACGACAGTGGCCGCTGTGGATGCGATGTCTTTGGACCAGCTCATCAGCCGAAGGGTCTGTCCAGAAGTGGTCAGCGGTCTTCACCTTGGTGTACTCCAGAGCACAGGGCCCGACTGCAAGAGCAAGGGCAACAAAACATGGAGATCTAGAAGAACCTTGGTGCAGAAAGGTGTAGTCACTGTTACTAATGCCTAAATCACTTTACTGAGCCATCCTCATTCAGAGGGAACGATTATAAAGAATGACTGGCAATGTCAAAGTCGCGAGATTGATGTACTCTGTTTTTAGAGATTCTCCTGTTACAAGTGTGAGTAGTACTGAGTCTCTGCCCTAGAGGAATATGCACTAGTATCCTAACCTTCCAAACCACAGAGCTATCCACTGTAAAGCACTTGTCTCTTATGTTATCTATCCACTGTAAAGCACTTGTCTCTTATGTTATCTATCCACTGTAAAGCACTTGTCTCTTATGTTATCTATCCACTCTAAAGCACTTGTCTCTTATGTTATCTATCCACTGTAAAGCACTTGTCTCTTATGTTATCTATCCACTCTAAAGCACTTGTCTCTTATGTTATCTATCCACTCTAAAGCACTTGTCTCTTATGTTATCTATCCACTGTAAAGCACTTGTCTCTTATGTTATCTCAGTCGGAGTCACATAACGTGTCGTTAAGTGTTGTAAAAAAAATGTCTCCCCTCACAATCTCATAATGTCCAATTCATGATCATGATATTGTTTATCCTAATAAAAATCCATGACAGGTTTGGGGGAGTCAGCGATCACAACATGCACTTCTCCTATGCACTTCTTGCCAAGCTTTGTTGCTTCTTATGGCACAGCCGGGATTAATTTGCTGCCATCACACGATTGAGGAGAGCAGAATCTCCCGTGGTACAGCGCGACGAGACAAGGCAACCCATCCACCCTGGATGATGCTTAACCAATCTGCACCACCCTACGTGGGCCGCCCCAGGCATTGTTGGTATGCCGTGACCCACATTCATAGTCTGATAAGATGAAAATGCCACGTTAAAAAATGATATATCCTATTAAGGGAAAGCACTGCCAGACAGTGACTTCTCATTATCCCAGTCACATATTGAAGACCTGTCCACAACCAGGCCATAGAAGATATAAGAGATTCTATCAATACCTAACAAAGAGGCAAGGATGGGTCCATCCACAGGGTCCATTAGAATGGCCTCCCTGTCATAGAAAGTACTGGAAGAAAGGAAAACACATTTACTCAAATGTGCACAAAGAGGCATGTTTACTGACTATTAGTAGTAAGCAAATAAAGCAGCAGTTTTGATCAAAACAGAGATGGATAAAGGACTTATTTGTGCTTCACCAATTTGATGTAGTCACTGGAAGAGGTTTGCTATGGGCTGATAGTAATCAGCAAATTGCTGAATTGCTGAGCATTGTCTTCTCCAAATTGGAAGATACATTTTGGTACAAACCTGTTTCCAAAAATGTTGGGATGCTTCGTAAAATTTCAATAAAAACAGAATGCAATGATTTGCAAATCATTTAATCCCTATTTTGAATAGACAATGGTACAAAGACTACATATCAAATGTTGAAACTGATTTCAAATGTTATTTTTTTTATATATGCCCATTTTGAATTTTATATCAGCAACCTGTTTCAAAAAAGGTGGAATAGGCATATTTACAGATGTGTTCTATCACCTCTTGTAACAATATTCTGTAGGTGTTTGGGAACTGAATACACTAATTACTGTAGTTTTGATGGTGAAATGTATTCCTATTGTTGCTTGATATAGGATTTCAGCTGCTCAACCGTTCAGGGTTTGATGTGTTTTGCGTTTCATAATGCGCCAAATGTTTTCAATGGGTAACAGGCCTGGACTGCAGGCAGGCCAGTTCAGCACTCAGACTCTCACTACAGAGCCACGCTTTTGAAATTCGTGCCGAATATGGTTTGGAATTGTCTTGCTGAAATAAGTAAGGCATTACCTGGAAAAGACGTCATGTGGATATATTGTTCAACATTTATAATGCCTTAAGTGCAAGTCACCCATGCCATGTGCACTTATACACCCCCATACCATCACGGACGCTGGCTTTTGCACAGTCTACACTTTAGTCCATGATTCACAAAAAGTAACTCACATTTTCATTTGTCAGACCAGAGGACAGTTTTCCACCTCAGTCCATCTAAAATGAGCACGAGTCCACAGAAGGCACCAGTGTTTCTGGTTGTTGTTTATGTATATTTTCTTCTTTGCATGGTTGGGTTTTAACTTGTATTAGTGGATGCAGTGACAAACTGTTTACAGACAATGGTTTTCTGAAGTGTTCCTTAGCCCATGCATTGATTTCCACTACAGAATAGTGTCTGTTTTTAATGCAGTGCTGTCTGAGGGCCCAAAGATCATGGTCATCCAATATTGGTTTTTGGCCTTGTCCCTTGCATACTGAGATCTCTCCAGATTCTCAGAATCGTTAAATGATATTATGTACCATAGATGATGAGATCCTTAAACTCTTTACAGTTTCACATTGTTCATTTGTCTGCGTAGTCTTTCACAGAGTGGTGAACCCCTCCCCATCACTTCTGACATATCCATTCTGTCTGGAATGATATTTTAATACCCAGTCATGTTACAGACCTGTTACCAATTGACCTAATTAGTTGTGTGATAATCCACCAGGTTTAGTTTTTTAGCATTACACAACTTCTCCAGTCTTTTGTTGCCTCTGTCCCAACATTTTTAAATGTGTTGCTGGCATCAAATTCAAAGCATGCATATATTTTTCAAGTAATAATAAAATGTCTCAGTTTCAACATCTGATATGTCTTTTTACTATTTTCTATAGAATATAGGGTTTAAATGATTTGCATATCTTTGCCTTCTGTTTTTATTTTCATTTTTCAGTGTCCTAACCTGTTTGGAAACAGGGTTGTAAATGTAACACCACCATCTAGGGAACCTGGCTGACATCTGACTCCTAAGTGCTCCTGACTTAAGGGCCTGAATATTGTGTTTTGATGCTGTCGGCAAGAGGAGCTCTAATGAATGTCATATCCCCATTTAAAACTGAATGAATGATGATTGAAACAAATCACATCCCAAATCTTTGGCGTAGCAAACGGGTGAGGAAGTAGCTAGTAAATAAGAACAAATTAAAACACTTCCACGTTTTGAGCAAGCATTGCATTGCAGTTACATTAGGCTCCTGTCCGGATCAGTGAGTCACAGCTCTCACCACACCGCTAGGAATGCAGGTTGAGTCAGCCAGGCTACCATCTAGTAGCCCCAATGAATAGATGACACAAGAAATGATTTGACACCATTGCAGGTGACAGAAAATAACCAGTAGGATTTATGCAATCACCAAACACAAAATAATTGCAAAATGTAATAGTTCTAACCTGCTGTTCTCAACTAAGTACAAGACAATCTTGTCCAGTAGCTTCTCCATTAAAGCAGTTCGTATCCAAAGATTCTTCAAGCCTTGAGGGGGGAGGTTGGTCATTCTGGGTTGTTTTTGAACAGTGCCATTATTCAGTTGAGCCTGTCTGCTGGTGAATATAGAAAGGAAAGGTTCATTTGAAAGATATGTTCGACACATTTGATGAGCTTAAAAAGGGCTTTACACTTTAAGATTCCCCATGCTGAGATATAACAAAATACACCAAAGCATGTTTTTTTACATTTCTATTATGGATGGTTGTGAAAAATTATTAATTGCAAAAGTGGTTGAATTTATGTGGATATTTTGATACATCTCCCTAATGGGAAGTCTTATTTTTACATTCTTTCACTTACATACTTTTCAACTTCTAGCACATTTTAGGTCAGAATTCCATTCCTGGGCTACTGTGGCTGGCTTAGATGCTTGCATAACCATTCCTAGTGGTAATGGATGAACAAAAAAATGCAAATACCAAAAATACCAAACCATTTGGCTTTTTCCACTACCACAAGCATAAACAGTTTTAAGTAACTGCATTCTGTATCACAAACTACCTAAAAACAAGGGGAAAAAGAAGTACACACAATTTGCAATTAACACCTTCATGATGATACAACCCAAAATATAATAACATAAAAAAACTCCAACAGTGCCGAATAATGCCTGGAAGGGGCTGGGCCTTGATTAGGCTAATATGGTCCATTTAATGTTGAATTTACAACTTACTTCACAAAACTAAACTGCACACATGCACAAAATAAAAATACACTACATACTTACTATTCATATATGACATTTTAAAGGGTGGAAATATTTTCTGACAAAAGAAGCATGGCAGTATATAATCCTAAAGGTAATACCGAATGAACCCCTTCCTCCCCTTTAGTCTTTGCCTTCTATTTGTGTGTGCATGTGCACCTCTGTCACACGTGCACAGGTGTACCAATACGGA
Organism: Esox niger; assembly: GCA_016801105.1. NCBI lineage: Eukaryota > Metazoa > Chordata > Actinopteri > Esociformes > Esocidae > Esox > Esox niger. Next base: position 56,693 of record JACXGJ010000923.1, on the reverse strand, counting down.
GGGAGTGAAAATGATCAAGGGTGTAGGGCCTAATTAGACCCTCCAGTGGCTCCTTCCAGGATGTATGCCATGAGGCAGCCTCCATGAGCAAAGTTTAGTCACAGAAGGCACTACATTATTTATGTGAAATTTCACACTAAATAATGGCCTGCCTAATTATGATATGCTTGTTTGTGTCTGGTTCAGAGACTGAACACATGGAAACGTATAATACCTCCTGAATTAAATGTTTGTGTCAGTGAGGATTATTTCTTCTTAAACAACAGGAGCAATATCTTTATTTGAATTTCAAGCTTTTATTAAGAATTATTTATAATAGCAGTGTTGTATACAATATAAAAGTAAGAAAAATCATCAATTGTATGGCAGCCATTTTGAAAAATCGAAACCGTATTCAGTTTGAGACATAAAAATAAGGTGGCTCCAAAGATAACCTGTGAGAGCACCCAGACTACACTGCTAGAGTAGGGACTAAATATATATAATCCTTCAATAAACCTAGCACCCAAAAAAGGTAGTTCTGAAGAGTTTGAGCTCACTCACAGTTCATACTTACATTTATTATATCAATACACTATTCCAGGATTCATTAAGATATCCTAATGCCGTTTGTGTACATAGGGCAGACAACCACATTGGTTTACCTAGTTTTGCGTCCTCTCCCCTCCTCGTGCTGTGTTATTTTGATTGTAGGGTGTTGGATTGTAGATCGTAGGGTGTTACAGAACATGTGGAGTGGGGGGAAAATGTCTTACTTGGTCTCAATGAGTTGCTCTAGTTCCTGGACCTTCTGACAGAGTTCCTCAGCTGGGGTGAAGCTCTTCCCCACCTTCATGAAGAGGGCCGCAACCTTATTACTACACAAGAGACCCGCTGCTCGTCTCTTCAGTCCATGTAGCACACACGCCTCCACTACAGCTGTTGACACACAAACACACATACCAAATCCTCTAGCGACCCTGGTTTACATGTATGGAGCGAGCAAGTCTTATAGCATTGTGTTGTGCGGAAAGCACTGCCACTGTGGCGCACAGTCGTACTATTAAAAAAGATACACTATCTTGCGCCAAATATCGACTGAAATTAGCCACTGTAACCAATGTAAATCTTTCCATGCATGGCTACTGCTTGGTTGATGGATGGATCTTTAACAGACCTCGTCTAGGTGGTGAGAGAAAGTAGGCTTGAGAAACTCAACAGAACACAGAGGTACTAATTTACTCTTGAGCACAGGTGTATAGAACACACATCCTGTCTATGCCTCCTGCTAGGAGTTGCCCATGTAACTGTCACAGGCTTGAGGGATAGGACCATTGACCATATGTTGGAACAACCCATACAAGGGTCATTTAGGCCTTTCTTATTGGAGGGTATTTGGCTGGGTTTGACCCTAGGACGCCTCCCTTGTATTATAAGTACTTTGGAACTTCCTGTATTCTTTGGAGAAGCACAAAGGAACATCAATGTCTCATGCTGAATAAAGATGGCTCTCCCCTGACTTTGGTTGCATAACTTTTGTTCTTGAACATCATCAGAACAGGAAGCTAACAGTGGTTAAAGATCTACACACATGCGAGAGACAATTCTCACTGTAAAATGTTTTGGCGACTCTTCCTAGTATGAATGAATGAACTGACGACACACAGACCCATAAGTAGCCTCAGAATTACAGGGTCTTAGTGGTTGATAGGTGAGTAAAATCAACTCTACAGTTTGTAATAGGGTTAAACAGCTACGAGAACGAGCAGACTGCAGTCCTGAAATCACATAAAATAATGTCTAAGAATTTCAGCACTAAAGGAATAACTTAAAGAGAGTCCTGTTCAGGACTACAATACAATTGTGAAACATTGGGGATGTCCCTGAGGACAGGAGTGAATATGTCTGGCCCAGATTTACACAGGATAATGTAATGTTAATGTTTGTTAGACATTTAGGACGCACTAACCAGCCAGCTAGCATATACTGGCTAATGCATACTAGATGCAAATTCTAAATATAATCTCCCCACCTCTGCTGTGTGTGATGGAAATCCATCATCCTCTAACACGCTAACAGACATGTCTGAGATCATACGTCTCACATAGTCCTTGTCTCAAGAAGTTATTGGCTATAGCCTTACCACGTTGGAAAAAGACTGAAAACCGAGAACGCTGTTTCCTGTTGCTAGGATATGCTCAGGTTGTGGAGGTGTCATATCAACACCTCTGAATCGTGTATACTGCCAGTCCAACAGAACACAGATCGTTCTACCTAAAATCAAGCTGTGTTTGGTCAAGAATATGACAGCACACAGATTGGGGTAGTGGGAGGTGGCAGGGCTTGACATTTCAACACAGGATGATGATGCCGGATGTCACTTGGCTCTGTGATGTCAATGTGAAATTCACTAAACGCCCATAGTTCATATGTCTGTTCAATTCAACCAGCAATATTTCCTACAGCTTCTGATTCCAGAATCTTATCGATGTGTTGTGAAACAAGGATTTCATGTCAGAAACGCAAGTGTGAGAGATGAGGCTGTGTGACCCAAGGGATGTAGGTGGAGGACTTATGAAGAGGTTACAAAGCACTAGTTTAAACTGATTGTGAACCTTCAGGTGACAAAGAGTAGCAACACTGCTTGGGTCTGTGTTGATGTGGAAATACGGTTACTGTGACCGTAAAAAAATACATTTCTTTTTTGGAAACAATCTCATTTTCTAACTCACTTTAAAATTGTAATGTTTTTTGGTCCATGATAATCCAGGCAGATACGCATCACAAGTATTCTGACACTTAGCTGTGCAGCTAGGCTTGCCCATCAACCACACACCCTCTCCCATCCATTACATGGTCACCACCTTGTACCGAAGAATAGCCCCCAGCCAAATTGACTGACCATAAACCACATCCTTCATGGCCATACTGCATTTTATTTCAAGAGCGCACTCACCACAGAAGGATATGATGTGGCTGCTGTCTGCATGCACAAACTTCCGAGTCACCGCTTCCTCCATGATCTGTTTCACCTGAGAGAAGGGAGCCATTAATCAATGAGTTTGTTGTATTGCTAATACCTACTGATGAATCACTGCTGCTTTATGCCGTTTTCTCCATTGTGCACATTTCGCGAGGGAAAACATTTCGCTAATTAAATTACTATAAAAGGGTAATGGGATTGTTTGACGAGCACATAGAAACCTGGTGTGACATTAGGAGACACAAGAAGACAGCAATTCAAAGCTCAGAAGTAGGCAAATCAAGGGAGGGATTATGCAACCATCACTCATTCTGAGTGAAGCGTTAGGAGGCGAGGGAAGGAATGGGGTAGGCAGATACTGAGTGACAGGTTAGTAGACGTTGATCACTTCAGATGAAGCAGGACCAGGGGGAAAAAAGAGACACTAAAGCATTTAAAGAGAAACCAATGCTTTTCCAGTGAAATATCTCTGAGATAACATAGCCACCTAAATCGCAACAGCTCATTTTGAATCCAAAAAATAAAACAAACACGCACTTGTAAAATATGATGTGACCAATTTCTCCGATACATTTATTGGCATTTTATGATTTCATTTGATGGAGACAGTGGGAAAAATAGACAAGAGAGTTTTTGCTAAAAAAGAGCAGTGTGTCTGATACAAACATATGATGCAGCAGTACATGTGCACCAGAGCCAGATGCTTAGACTGCGGAATCATCCTTGGCTACCAAAACCTTCCCTAGATATTAAAAGCATATAGTGCATAGACACACATTAAATGTATTTTATTGATTAATACCCCATTCACAGCACTAAGTGTCAAATATTGTTTAAGTGTGAAACAAAAGTGAATTTGACTAAAAAACTTAAATGTGCTGGTTGGATAAGTACTGTCTCACCCAAGTCAATACGTAGTAGATCCACCATTCTTTTTGCGTACTGTATGTCTCTACCATCTTTGTACATCCAGTTCCGGCAGCTTCATGTCCATTTTTCACAGCAAAATTGCTCAAGCCCTCTTAAATTGGATTGACACTGTTAGATAACAGTACATTTCAAGTCTTGCCACAGACTCTAAATTGGATTGAGGTCTAGGCTTTCACTGGGCCATTCTAGAACACTTAGTCTCTTGTTTTTTTAGTGGATCCAGCGTTGCCTTGACTGTGTGTTGTGTGATCATGGTCATGCTGACAGCTTTACCTTCAACACAGTCCGAGGTCTCATGCTGACTGATGCAGGTTTCCACATCCATCTTGTCCTTTATCCTGACATGTCTCCCAGGCTCTGCTGATAACAAGCACCAATACATGATGCTGCCGCTACCACACTTGACAGTGGGTATGGCGCTCTTAGGGAAATGTCTATTTCTGTGCCTCTGACCTGAGAACCTTTGCCCACATCTTTCATTTGTTTTCCCTTGTGTGTTTCTTTGTCTGGCATAATCCAGCAATGTCTTTTAAATATCTTTCCACTGTGTCTTGCTCTGTTTGGCACATCTCTAGCAATGTCTTTATCCTCACTCCGGTTCCATATGGCCCAGGTCTTTGGGGCACATGGGTACCAGTTTACATATGGATAGTTTCTCCCATCCTGGCCGTGAAACGCTATATCTCTTTTAGAATTACTATTGGCCTCTTGCGTACTCTGAGGCTTTTGGCTGGGTATTTGTATAATCAGGTTTTGACCAATTTATTAAAAAAATAAAAAAGCAATTTAATTTGCTGGAAACATAGAAACTCTCATGATGTGTATCACCAACAAAACTAATTTCCCTTGCTGCACGATCATATCCTCAGTGTGATGAGGCATCCACAGGCAATGAGTCAAAGGTGACAGAAAATGGTGAAGCTAAATACGTAAGTCTCCAACTCATACACTGTTGAATAAAACATCCCGTTCACCCTCGTTAGGGTCACTGAACCAATGATACATTCACAACTCAGTGAGAATTACTGCTATGAACTACTAGTCAGAATACGGGTTTTTCTCTTACCTTTGCATGTGTATGTGTGAGGCTGTTTTAAGTGTGCTCAGGCATGTGTGGGCTTGCATCTGTGCTAGCATGCATGTGTGTTAAATGGAAGAGATAGGATGATGAATAATTCATGTTTTCAGCTCCGTAAAATATCAAGCGGTGAAATTCAATTAAAGTGAATAGCCAATCACTAGGTCTGTTATGCAAACTTTTTAAATATCCTGAAGATGATTATGGCTAACACAACACATTCTGCGGCTATTATGCTCTTTAATAGCAAAAAATAAACAAACTCATAACATATAAATGGAAATAGGATCCACCAGCATGCAGCGGTAAAGAAAAGGAACCATACTGGGAAGTGGTATCTCTTTCCCGGTAGTCCCTGTAGGTTGTAGTGCTTCAGACCAACTATGCATACAACAACACAATATTCATTTTAATGAACATGATCTGGCTGTAGTAGCTAACAGATGGTGGTCTCTGGCAGATGGAGTGGAGCTGGATGACTGTGACAAGTCCCCAAATAATAAACTGGGACATTATGGTCCAAGAGCAGTATCCCTTACTGTCATGAAAAGTAATAACAAGACAACAGGATATATCAAGACAACAGGGTATAGCAAGACAGACTGATCTGATCAATTGATTTCATGATTTTAATAGGCTTCCAAGTGGCAGGAGCAATATAGCTCAAAGGGTGCGATAGGCTACTTGAGATATGACCATGTCTGTCCAGTTAATTGAATTGCCCTCCATTATAGCACGAGCTTCCACAAGAAATACACAAGACGTAAGAGCGGTTATCAAGTGTAATCCTAATTGCTGCTCATTGGCTGTGCGCTATGACATCCACACATACTCACATGAAGATAAAAGACCCATACGTTACATAGATTTAAACAAAATGCACCCTATTAAAGAAACCAAGTTATGATTTGTCTATGATGTCTCATTTTAATCAGTCTTTCCAAATCGTCACTGAACGCTTTGATGCACTCCTAAATGCACGATGACAAAAAGCATATGGATACGTTCACCATGATAAATTTTATTGAAGCATATTTGACTTCCCAAGGTGCTTTTTATTTTAAGCACAGTCAGCGATCCACTACCAAAGGTTCTAATGGTTAGTTTCTATAAACAATGCAAATTTAGAGGCACCCACCTCTTTCTTCACATTGCGCAGCAATTTCTGACGCGTCTCGGCCTCTGGAATAAGAAAACATGAAACGGTACGCTATCTACTGAAAGCTGGCGAAGAAATCGTGTTCATATTTTTCATACCGTGACATATTTTTTAATGACAACATTTTAAAAACATCCCTTACCTCCCATTGCGCCCCACTGTTTGCTGAGCTGTACCTTTTTGCTTCAAATGAGTGTCCTCTTCAGTTTAGCCTATAGCTTACCGTCTGGAAGATTGTGGATATGCAACCGAACGCCCCCTTTAAAGCGACACAGTTCAATAGACTACAGATTCTTAATGAGGAGCTATATTTACAGTAGCCTGTTAATCACGGTTGATAAAGGACGCTCGCAGGTAGGCTTGAGGCCCACGCAAGCAGGTGGCTACACGCACGCGATATCTCTTTCCCGTCTTCAGACTGGGCTTTGCTCTAAAAACACGCTCGCGTATCAAGACGCACGCACGCACGCACGCACGCACTCAATCACTCACTCAGGCTTACTGGCTGTACAGCCAATGTTTAATTTTGCAGCCAATGATCCATACCCGATTATAACTGTATAATTGTCATTATGTTAATATTAAAATATGCACTGCAATGGGGCCTAATAATAAAAAAAATAGATTATACATAAAAGCCTCCAACTTCTCCCATTTCTACTACACTCTCCACTTTAAACCATGTTCACAATATAAAGAGCTATCATGCGTAACATTAAAATAAATAAGAAGCCTACCATAATTTAAGATAAACATAGGCTATAGGATTTTGCTTTGGCGTTTTCAATGACACAACACCAGATTCAACACCAGACGTTCTTTTTGCCTATCGCTTTCCGTCGTTGTTGATGTCAGACAACGGGGAGGGCAGGCTCTTTGGGGAGGGGGATTTTTGATGATAATGAGATAGCCAGCTAGCAGTTTCCTTGTCAAATTATCCGACCTTGCCTTAAGAGTTATTGTGTCTCTTATAGGTGTACGTCTGCCTCTAAGATTTTAAAGGTTTTCTCCTTAGAACAAGCCAGATCGATTGCTAAATAAAGGGATGTCAAAGCGTCTGCGGAATAGAGAGGTCTGCGCTGATTGTAGCGCCCCGGGTAAGCTAAACGATGGCTAGCTAGCTAAGTTAGCCTCCTTAGGAATTTACGTTAGCTAGCATTTATTTCATTGAATGTACCGAACATCATTGTTGTAGTTCCTTGGGTTTCAGTGAGAAACTTTCCGTGGGATTCGCATTCTAGCTATGACTTTAGTGTAGTCCCCACTATGCATACATGTAACCAAGTAAACTCAACTCCGCAGAAGTAAGTGGTGGAGTTGAGTTTACTTTGCTAACGTCAGTCAATATATAGGCGCTAGCTAGATTTTCTTGCAAGCTACTACTGTTGTTGAACTAGCTGCTACACAATTACAATGTCCAAGAAGAATGGGGAAGTCTACTAACCTTATAGCCATCCGTTGTTAGCTGCCAACTGGTAAATCAATTGACTTTACATGTAGTAACTTCTATCTTGCAAGATAGTTGATATAGCTACAGTTCATTTGGAAAGTATTGAATACTGTCCAAATAAACTGGAAAATTGAGAAGGTGAAGGCGTCGGAATGCTATACAGACACCTTAACTTTCTCCACATTTGTATTTACTCATAAAAATATATTTGCCATCAATCTAGACACTACTACATGATGACAGTTATTTTTTTGTAATGTCTCATTTATTAAGAGCGAAACGTTTTTAGACCCTTTATTCAGTACTTAATAAAACCGCCTTTGGCAGCGGATCACCGTTAGGAATCTTCTTGGGTATGCTTCTACCAGCATTGCACACCAGGATTTGGGAAGTTTCTCAGATTCTTTCATGTAGGTCCTGTCAAGCTGTTAGATTTTGTGTAGGTGAACTGCTATCCTCAGGTCTCCCCAAAGGTCTTCAATTTGTTTTAAGTCTGGGCTTTAAAACAAGCCCAGACTTAAAACAAGGACGTTCACACACATGTACTCAAGCTTTCTCTTTGCTGTGTTCTTGTTGTTGTTGTGCTGAAAGATGAATCTTTGCCCCAGTCTGAGGTCCTGTCCTCTCTGGATCACGTTTTCTTAAATGACCCCTCTTTATTTTGATTTGTTTATCCTGCCTCAATCCTAACCAGTCTCCCAGTCCCTCCCGCTGAGAATACCCATATCGTTTGGCTCCCACCGCCGTGCTTTTGCCAGATGTAGCAATGGCATTTAGCCCTATATAAGAGGTTCTCCCATCTCTGCAGAGAAAGTCTGATGCTCTCTTAGTAACTATTTTGTTCTTGGTTAACTTGCTGATCGAAGTTCTTCCATTTCACAATCATGGAGCCCACTGTGCTCCTGTGGACTTTAATCCTCGAGCAATTATTTTAAAATGATCCTCAGATCTCTTAACGCTTCTGTCTCAGAGGACAATGGAGAGGTCCTTGGACTTCTTGCTTGTTTTTATTGTGCTGCCAGAACCAAAACTTTTAGTGGGGGGAGAAAGTAACCCCTTGACGTCCATCATGTTGAGGTGAAATTCTAAAGGAAAATGCAAGATGGTGATCTTAATCCCATTAAGGATCTGGCAATTTTTGAAAATTGCGGTCTGTGAATGTAGTACCTCTTGAACAACCTGGAGCAAATCTGCTTGGATGAATGAGCCAAAATCACTCTGAAACACTGAAAATCTGCTTCATACATACAAATAGACTTAAAGATGTAATATCAGTGAAGTGTCTCTACAAAATATTGTTTTGGGGTTGAATACTTATGCAAGCAACATTTGTATTTTCAAATATTTCAACATAAAACCAAAGCCAAAACTTATTATTTTGCAAGGGACTGTACGTACAGCTCTGGAATGAATTAACAGACAACTGCGCCTTTTACTTTCCTTTCCAAAATTTGAATAGGAAAGTTTTTAGTGAGGAACAGAAGCGTTCAATTTGCAGTGATCTCTTACTTTTTAACCGTTCTCATCCTCAATCAAAACCTTCCTTTTCAACTTTTTTGGAAAAGCAAAAGGTGCAGTGGTCTTTAAAGTTTTTCCAGGGCTGTATGTATGTGTGTGTATACACAATACATGCATAGATGCCAGTCCAAACACTATGTTATGCTTAAGGATGGATGTGCATTCCTTCTCACCAAGGAGTTTTTATCTTTTTAGGAGTTATAGATTTCTGACATCGTTTTTTGATGACGGTTGCTTTTGAACAATGATCCGGCCTTAATTACTGTTACTGCTTTTACATCCTTATGAATAGGTGTTACTAACCTTCAGAGCTTCAGGCTTCTAGGGATTTTGTTCTAGCTAATGTTCTTCCAACTCCCTCTCTTGCAGTTTGAACACCAGTGTTAACCTGGGTTTATTGTAGACTACATATTTTTACATGCCCACATTACCTGCCAAATGTTTAAGATGATGCCAGTAAAAGGTGTATACCTGCCCAAAATACATAACCTATAGCCATGATTACTTCATCACTAAATGATGCTTTAGTGTACACGTGGAAGTGTATATTCTAATATCCAAATGTAAAATAGTAATAATGTTAATACTCTTTATGACTCTTACGTGATGTATTTTGCCACTGCTGCTGTAGTCAGTAACTTTGCCTGTTTGAAAATGTGGGCCCCTTCATGCGTCATGGCCATTAACTGACCTATCCGATCTGAGAATGTCTTATAGGGCCAAGAGCCTCCATATTCAAAGGTCTCAGAGGAATTCTCATCTGAGGCTGACAGAGTGAGGGCTAAGCCTGGATTGAATCATTTGTTGTGACTAATTGCCCAGTTATCAAGTGCTGTGTTTACTTGGTTCCTGTTTGTGTGTATGCCAGTGCTGTAACGCAGTGTGTGGGCATTTGTAAGTATGTTTGCTATGGTGTGTGAAATGTGCTGCGCCTGGTTGTAGCGTCCAAATGTAACTCTGGGAGATGGGGGATCCTCTGGCTCACTCCGCCTGGTTAATAAGCTTCTCGCCTTCTGCCTTGCGGATGTCGGTGGCTGTGTCATCTCTCTGACACCGACACGTACAGGAACACACAGTGAGCTATGACAGGTTACTGACTGTAGGAGGGTCTCGTTTACAGGGCAAACACAACAGATGTCTGTCATAGGAGAGAAAACATACAGTCCCCCTCCTGTTTGTTTTGTATCAGTGAATCATTTGTATTCTTCTTTTGGCTTTATACTCAATGTTTGGATTTCAAATTAAACTGAATTGAATTTAGTTAAACAAATTATGATGATAATGTTTAGATCAAAAACCTTCTAAGATTTATTTACATATTGGTTTCACTTGTGTACATATTTCCATTGTTTCTGGGTAACAACATTATTGGGATATTTGGCTTGGTGAGTGTTTCTGGTGAGGTGTTTGCCGTGAAATAATTTGAGTAAGCATATTTTATATAATATTAGTCATTAACACATTAGCCAGCTAGCATGGCTCAATCTAAATATTATTTTTTATTTTATGTTTTTAAGTTACAGGTATTAAATATTGTGATTAAGCAGCAAGTGGTAATTAGCTTAGTTCTGGCTCATATTAACTAACAAAAGGCAGTTCAACTTACTTAGCTTGTGTGGATGAGTAGTTCCGTCATCTAAATCTAAAGAAAAACAAATATTATATATAGAACATATCCATTAAACAGAAAAACATTTCTTGCATTTATTTGCCACTTTTTGTTAGTGATGAATAATTTTTTCATGATATTTTTGTGAAAATTTGGAAATATTGTCAGACTTTTTTGAAATCATGAAGTCCCACATGGTAACTCTTAGTGCGTATGTGTGGTTCACAGCCATTCTTGAAATATTTGATCAAATCTGCTGCGGTTACATATGTTCCAGGTCCTTGCTGGGCCTCAGTCAACAGGGGAGTTCTGATCTGTGATGAGTGCTGCAGCATACATCGGGGTCTGGGTCGACACAGTTCCCAAGTCCGACACCTGACCCATACCCCATGGCCCCCCTCCCAGCTACAGGTGAGTGAGTCACTATTTAACTCACAACGCTCAAGTACTGTCAACTTCAAGTGTTTGTATGCTTCCTTCCTAGATGGTTCAGACATTGTACAGCAATGGGGCAAACTCCATCTGGGAACACAGCCTTCTGGACCCATCGTCTGTCTCTAGTGGGAAACGGAAGGCCAACCCCCAGGACAGAGTCCAGTAAGTGGGGTGATTTAGAAACTTTTAGTTGGAGGTTAAACATAAGAGAGGTAAACTGTGTTGCGACAAATGTGACACATCTCATCTAACCATGATCTTTCGCTAATAATTTGGGACTGTTATATTAAAACGCCTTTGAGTTGAGGTTAGTTTGGACAAATGTTTATGATCGTCCGTTACCTTTCCAGTCCCCATAAAACAGATTTCATCAAAGCCAAATATCAAATGCTGGCGTACGTCCATCGTATGCCGTGTCGAGAGGATGACAGTGTAACCACGAAGGACCTCAGTAAGGTGAGCGCCATCACCCAGACCCTGGATATCAGATTTTATCGCCACCTCTTAAACCTTTAGCTAAGTAAACCTGTGTTTGGCGTTCCATTTTAGCAACTCCACTCCAGCGTTCGGACTGGGAACCTGGAGACGTGCCTGAGACTATTGTCTTTGGGAGCCCAGGCTAACTTCTTCCACCCGGTATGGAAAATAAATTGTCTGATCGGAGGGAGGTTGCCTGAAATGTGTCAGTAGGACTAGCCTGCGCACTACGACGCCCGTGTCCGGACTCAGTGCCTGGTCTCTCATTCGGTGCTGTGGCCTGTCTGTCCTTCAGGAAAAGGGTAACAGTCCCCTGCATGTCGCGGCTAAGGCCGGCCAGGTGTCCCAAGCAGAGCTGCTGGCTGTGTACGGGGCCGATCCCGGTGCCTTAGACACAGGAGGGAAGACCCCTATTGACTACGCCAGGTAAAGCATCCGCTTCTATAATCCACTGCAGAAACCCATTACCATTGGTGGCACAAGTCTTTTACGAGGCTGTCTAGTACTCCGGTTTATTGGAAGGATCGAAGTGATTACAGATGTGGCAGCTCCCTGAATAAATTGCAGCTTTACCGACCTTGGTTTATTGCTGAGCAGTTTGCCATTAACACAATGCTAGAATCGACCTTAGAAATCCCTCCTATTGATCTGGTGAAGACTCATGGCCTTTTAATCCTGTTTCACTCAGGCAAGCTGGGCACCAGGAGCTGGCAGACAGGTTGTTGGAGATACAGTATGAACTCACGGACCGCCTGGCATTTTACCTCTGTGGGAGAAAGCCTGGTAAGAAGGGGCTTGGCAGGAGACACGTCAGATTGAATATTAGCAGTTCTATTTCTAATCTGACCGTGTTTCCACACTAGATCATAGAAACGGACAACACTTCATAATCCCACAAATGGCTGACAGGTAAGAACTGAATCCATGGAAACACTATGGAAGGTTCTCTAATGTTCCGTATTCATAAGTATTTCTGTATAAGTGTGTAGTCCATATAGTCTAAACAGATGTGCCGTGTCTGTGTGAATCCGCTGACCTCTTGGCCACTCATGTTAAATGCAGTCTAATGCACACCATTGCTTATCTCTTTGCTGCATTGTTTTGATGGAAAAGAAATGTGTAAGTACAATATCTGAACTGCTGTACATCTCAGATTTGTATGTTACTGTACAATATCTGATTATATTGGCCTTTTATTGTTTTCGTCTGCAGCAGTCTGGATCTGTCAGAATTTGCAAAAGCGGCAAAGAAAAAACTCCAGTCTGTGAGTTATTTTTTTGATGTCGTAAAGACTTCATACAGTTGTGGCTTGTTTTCATTCTGTGGTGGATATGCCAGTAATGTGATTAAACTGTGCCTTTTTGACGTGATTCCAGCTCACTAACCATCAGTTTGAAGAGCTTGCCATGGATGTTTATGATGAGGTTGACCGAAGAGAAATGGATGCAGGTAAACGTACTGACATTTGAGTAGGCCATGTACTTTTCAAAACGTCAGTAGATACGGTGTCTTCAGAAAGGATTCGGACCTCTTCACTTTCTTAACATTTTGTTATGTATTAAACTTAAAGAAGCTGTCTGCGATTTTTGGACCTAAGTTGTAAAGTGGTACCGTCGATCCAAATAGACTGTTGTGCTGAATTTTGCCCCATGTCATCATTTACCTCAAGTTTTAAATCAAGTGGTTTATCATGATTTTACTTAGAAATCATGCGCACAAACAACATATTGACTTCATAGTGTGTGTCAGAGCAAAAACTAAGCCCCGAAGTCCAAGGAATCTTTTTACATCTGAGAGTATTGTGTCACGGCATAGATTTGGGGAAAGTTATTAACATGGCTATAGCATTGGAAGTTCCCAGGAGCACAGTGAGCTCCATCATCGGTCAGTCCGGCCAAACTAAGCTAACACTACGACCCAAAGCATCCAGCCAGGGCAATGCTGAAGTGGTTTTGAGACAAGTCTGTGAATTTCATTGAGTGGCTCAGCAAAAGCCTGGACTTGAACTCGATTGAACATCTGTGGAGTGACCTTAAGAATGCAGTTCACAGATGATCCCCATTCAATCTGACGACTTGAGAGGATTTACAAAGTAGAATGGGAGAAACTGCCCAAATTCAAGTGTAGAAACACCCAAGCTGGTAGAAACACCCAATAAGGCTCAAAGCTGTGATCGCTGCCACAAGCGGTTCTGTAAAGTACTGAGCAAAGGTTCTCAAACCGTATGTACATGCTATTTTAGTAGAAAGATCTTCAATACATTTTCCCCTCATTTTGCTTTCAATATATAGTATTCTGTGTAGATTAATGGCCCAAAAAAATGACAAATTACAAATGAGGTCTAACACAACAAAATGTGGAGAAAGTGAACTTATCTAAATACTTTCTGAAGGCGCCATACCTTTTTTGTTATTGACTACACATTTTTTAGTTTATATGATTTTATCAAAGCAACTAATGGCTACTTCTCTTGGGCTTTGCGATCAGTCTGGCTGGCTACTCAGAACCACAGCTCTCTGGTGACAGACACAACTGTGGTGCCTTTCCTCCCTGTCAACCCGGAGTACTCATCCACCAGGAACCAGGCATGTGTCAAATACCACACTCTAATACGACCCTGTTGAGGTATTCACTTAATGACACATCCCACGCTGCTGTTTCATAATGGGGTCTCGGGTTCATTGGTTTTTGCAGGGCAGACAGAAACTAGCAAGATTCAATGCACATGAATTTGCAACGCTCGTCATTGACATTCTAACGGACGCCAAACGTCGACAACGTGGGACCTCCTGTGAAAGCCCCAGAGGTATAGGAAGCAACAGAAAACGCAGTATTAAGCATTTGATCCAGCTACTAGTTAGTTTGCGTGTTACTGTAGCCAGCAGGGCATGGTTATTGTCGAGTCCACTCCCTTCACTAGTGCTGTCTCTCAGAGGACATAGAACTCATCCTGAAGGGAATCGGCAGCCGCCATGGGAGCGAGAGCCAGGACAATGAAGATCAGCCAGATTACGACAGCGTGGCGTCAGATGAAGACCTAGAGCGGGAACCAACCTCAGGGAACAATGGCAAAGAAGGGCGCACCAAGGTAACACCAATTTACTGTGTTTTAGCGTCGTGGTAAGAGGGTTTTCAATTTTAGCTTAATAATTAGACCTCTGTAAATAAACTCTCTACTCTCTCCGTCCTCATGTAGAGCTCTGAGTCATCGGACCTCTCTGATGGGCCAATCACAGTTCAGGAGTTCCTGGAAGTTAAGAGTGCCCTTACTGCATCAGAGGCCAAGATACAGCAGTTGCTGAAGGTCAACTGTCACCTGAGTGAAGAGCTCCGAATGATGCAGACAAAGGTAGCTTTGCCATGTATTATCATCAAACCAACCTACCACCACCACTGTAAGTCTAGTCAGCACTTCTGACAGTTTAGGGAAGTGTACATTGGTCAAAAGAAAACATTTTATTCCACCAAATGTTATGTGAGGTTAAATAAAAATAATTTACTGCACTAATGGCCGGTTAAGTGCCAAATAAAGGACTGAAATGTTTACAGTTCATGTGAAATCCCCTTGTGACGGGAAAGATATTCTCTAATGTTTTCAGTCTGTTTCTGGATAACAGGAGTTGTGCTCGCTGTTTTTTATGACATTTTGTAAGGAACATTTTAGAGTATTGACAGTTTACTTCAAGCAACAAGGTTCATGTTAAAATGAGGGACAGATGTAAATGAATCATTAATCATAGAAAATAATATTTCGTAATCTCACAGGGTCCCGGGTGGCTCAGTTATAGAGTGGTTCAGAGTTATGCTTTCGATGATAGATTCTGGGTTTGGTTCCCATGGTGAAACCACTTAGAGAAAAACTGTATCCACACTTTACAGTAAATCTCTCTGGGTTGGAGTATCTATTAAATGTACTCAAATGTTAAGCCAACAAAATGTCTACAGCTTAACAGTGATGCTGAAACTTTGAGAAATCTGTAGATCAAGGGACTTGACAATGATCAGTGAGTGAAACAGGGTGAATGGAAGGACACTAGAAAGTCTATTTGCAAACAAATTGCTAGAATTTTCTGGGGTCTATTAAAAAAGTTAATATGACATGGTAAAACTCAATATTGAAGTACATTTTTAAGTCGAAATATCCAGATGAAACAACTGTAGTGGCTTTGCAATGATTCAGATGTTTGCAGACCTATGACGAAGCAGAAGCGATCCCTCTTCATATTGGACCGCTTCTGTTCTCTATGCAGATAGCAACAACCTGTTTCAGAGCATTTTATCCTTTGCAAGTGTTTGGAAGGGTACATTCAGATTGTAATCCATACATGACGAAAACCTTTTAGCTCATTGAAGGATGACGCTGGTTTGTTGTAGAGAACAATAGTCGGGGGGGTTATTTATGACCAGAGCTATTTATAGAACCGAAAAGGAAGTGAAAATTGTGCAGCAGCTCTCTGGCCACAGAAAGATGGGTTCTCTGTTTTGCAGTCTAGTTGGAGCGATGGGTTCTCTATTTTACAGTCTGGTTGGAGCGATGGGTTCTCTATTTTACAGTCTGGTTGGAGAGATGGGTTCTCTCTGTTACGGTCTGGTTGGGGAGATGGGTTCTCTCTCTTACGGTCTGGCTGGAGAGTTTGCTTTTGTCTCTATCCTCACTCATCTATGTTATGGTCACCGTGCCTTTCAACCGAAAGGCCTTAAGATAATGTTGTCCCCTCCAGCTGAACTCCCTTCAGACCGAGAACTCCTCCCTGCGGTGGCAGAGCGAGCCGCAGCACTCCCAGGACCCTTCCGGCTGCCCCCCGGTGCGAGGAGGCCGTCCCATGTCCATGTACGAGACCGGCTCAGGCATGAGGCAGTACCCCCACAGGGGCGAGCCTCCTCGCCGCAACAATGGCCTCAACCTCCAGCCCCTCCCCACAAATGTAAGTGCCTCACGACGCTCCATCCTGGACTGTTCTGTGACATTCTGGGCTGTCGGCGGTTATGGTTTGTGGTCAGTGTCATTCATTTTCAGCATATCGGGTTTGGTTTGGGAACATTCAGTTTTTGTTTGTGCATTGATTCCCTCCCACCTCCTCCTCTAGAATGTAGTCAACTCTCTTTATGTGTGACCTGGTTTGACCCCTTTCTAGATTGGGAGGGGTCATTTGGGGACTGCCTCGTCCTCCCTCCCTACCTTCCCCTCCTCCCTGTCCTGGTCGCGGGATGAGAGAGCTCGAAGGGTTAAGTACTGAATCTCCTCTGGGGAGGGTGGGGTCAGCAGCCCCAGGGGAAGGGGGAGGGACTATCCCTTCTGCTTGCCCAATACTGTCCCTCTCCTATGTGTAAATGTTTATCTTTGCCCTTTAACTGCTCCTGTACCTCACCGCCTTCTCTCTCTCCTCCTCCTTTCTCCCTGCTGGCTGGCCGGCTGCCGTTCTTCGTTGACTGATCTTCCCCATACATGGGTGTTTGCCATCTGTGTGTATTCAGAGGCCCAGCTCTTCATGTACAAACTTCCTGTCAGACTGTTACAGGGTTCTAGATGCTAAGATATGGGGGGGAACGTTCCAATACATTTCGTTTTTGGTTATAGATCAAAACACTTCGGTAGGCTGTTGAAGTCATAGCTCAAACCCAAGTTCAAAGCGCCTTATTTCCAATTTTCAGCCAATCGACTGCATTTGACCCTAAAGTCCAGTGAATCAAACAGCAGGGAGTCGGAGCTGTGTTGCTGGAGTTACAGGGGACTGGGTTTGGTGTGTGCAGGCAGCAGCCTCGGGGACGTGTTACACATGGCTGAGGTGTTTCCATATATTGCAAGGGTTATGTGGATCTCTTGAGATAGGAATATTGTACATGTCACTGCTGTAATTTCCGTGTGGATTCGATGACTTGTGCAGCCCTGCTGCGAACCGAATGGCAAATGATTCCTGGTAGTGTGAAACCTCATTGACCAGTTGTAGGGCTGGAAAACCGTCTATACGGAAGACCCCCTGTAACCACGGGTTTTCTTGGTCTTGCACTAACGACATCCTCCACTGTACTCACCTCTGACTGCCGCTAGGAAGTTGTCCCTGCTTTCAGATTTCCCTCCCTTCCTACACCGCTTTGAAATCACCCGAGGCCTGTTTTACAATGAAATGGCTTTCAATAGGTTCAGCATGATTCTGACCCGCCTGCTTCGTCAAGCACGCTCAGACCACGCTAACACGCGCCAGCGACGGATCGGACGCAGACATATTAAAGACCCCACTTGCGTTGCTGTGTCATTGATTCCTCTGCAGGGTTGTAGCCTGGAGGGCCACGGCAGCGTGCTGGAGAGTGACTACGACAACGCTCCAAAACACTCCGGACCGGAGGAGTCCGGGTAGGACTTCTCATTTACACCAGACAAAAACGGTTCTGTACAATGGCGACGCCTAAGTAATCGGGCAGGTCTCCCGGGCATGCTATGGAGAGGCTAACCCTAAAACGTCTCGTCACCCCCCGGCGCAGCGTGGGCAGGAACGGTCGGCTGGTCGGCGGCAGCACGTCGGAGCAGAGGGAGGCGGAGGACGAGAGTGAGCCTGACTCCACCCTGCCCTGCACCGAGGACGTCATCTGCAGGACTGAGCAGATCACCAAGAATATCCAGGAGCTGCTGAGAGCCGCGCAGGAGAACAAACATGAGAGGTAAAGTCACGGGAACACAGAACCCCCCCCCCCCCCCCCCAAAGCACTTAGGGAGAGAAAGGTAAGTGTGTTCAAGTGGAACTCGCCCATCCGGTTTTTAAGGTGGGAAATAGTGGTGCTTACATTGTCCTTTCGTATTGTCCCTTCATCTATCCTCGCACCTGTCCTTCAACCTTTAGTGGTTTTTCCAAGGATGTATCGTTTTTGTACCTTTCTGTTCTTCTCTTGAGTTCAGTTTTTACTTTCCTTTATTCCCTGTTTGTCTGTCTGTCTCCCTTACGGTCTGGGCTAGCTCCAGTCCAGGAAGTCTTGGTTGCTTCTTTGGCCTGCTGCCCTGCTGTGAGGCAGGCGGATGCAAACAGGCCTGTCTCAACAGCCTGGAGCCCTGTTTGGACAGGGCCGCCCAGGGCTGTCTCTCTACCCTGCTGGCCTGCTCTGAGAGTGTGGAGTTGGCCCCGGCTTCCTCTGTCCAGACGCCCCCTGGCCCGGGGTCTGGCACCTGGTATTATGGCCTCTGTCTCCCAGGCAATGTCACTGTCCTTTGTCTGTGTGCTGAGGGGCGGGCTTGTGTCAAAAGCAGCTGGCACGAAACAAAGAGGACGATGTCTCATGTTCCCTTATGGGAAGCCAAATACAGGTGTTCAGTCAAGGCCTTCACATGTGTCGACTCAGACGGTCCTTGATCCTGAGGTACTTTAGTCTGTTTGGCTAGTATGTGTGACCTCCGATGTTATCTTGGATTATTTCCTTTTAAAGTTGATGAAATCGAGACAGATTTACACTGGAGTTTGTTCAGTGTTGAAAGTCCACTTTAATTCAAACTGTTGTCTTTACCACAAACCTTTACTACTGGCCCACATTTTACTTAATCAGTGTGGTTTTTGCTTGTGTGTCAAACCCCACCCCTCCTTGTAACTAGAGAATCCTGCTGAAGAATTTAACCCTGACATTTTACAACTGTCCTTTTATTCGCCTAGCTACTGGATTACAATGCAGACATTGTTAGGCTACTGTTTTGAAACAGTGAAAAATGTTGACACATTCCCGAATCATCAGATTGGTAGTCCATGCTTGTGGTGTCTGCTTCAAAGCAAATATTTTTTCAATAATATTTCCGTAGCTTAACAGGCTCCACATAAGTATTTCTACACATTTACGGAATAATAAAATGCATGTGTTCATAGTTTAATGAGCAGACCTTTTCATTGGTCTGCTCCATGGAGGATGTAGCCAAAGCTACTCTTTCATACTTGGTCCTCCAGCCTTCAGCAGGACAATGCTGGCTGCTTTTGCTCTTTGAGGTGTCTTTATAGTAGGGGGATCAAGTGCTTATCTTCTGTAAACAGTCCTAAGTATTCTACATATTTGTTTTGGAGAGAGAAAAAAATCAGTGGCCTGAGTTTCTACTAACACATTCTATATTGTTTGTTGGGAAAAGTATCACCTGATGACTTCTATTTCTGATTTCTTCCGACAGCTTTGTACCGTGCTCCGAAAGGATCCATGTGGCTGTGAGGGAGATGGCCACGTTGTTTCCTAAGGTAAAACAGGATGGCCTCCATCAACAGAGACATTCCTCATCTGTATGCAAGAGCCCTTAAGGGCTGTTTGTTTGGCAAACATCCATGAGAAATGGTTGTCCTATGTCTGAGCACAGCTGGTGTTCTGCAGTTAGATGTTGCACTCCATTCTTTAGGGTTGGGATGCTACTGTTTACTTAACTGTTTGCATACACACTGCCAGTAAACCGTATCGGTGTGAAGAGGAATGTTAATGTTTTGGCAATAGTATGTGACCCTTCCCCTTCTCCTCTCCCCCCTTCCTTAGAGGCCCTACTCGGACACCGTCCGAGGGTCTCTGCGACTGCTCACCTCTAGTGCCAGCCGGCTCCAAGAGGAGTGCCAGAAGGCCACGCCCCACGACCCTTGCCCCTCTGACATGCAGCTGGTCACGCAGCAGGTCATACAGTGCGCCTACGACATCGCCAAGGCTGCCAAGCAACTTGTCACTGTGACGACCAAAGAAAACAGCAACTGATTTTTAACCCAAAGACTAACATCCCTCTTGGATTATTCCTTCGAGTATATGTATATTATTATTGCTAATTGCAAGTTATCAGTGTTACTGTTATGTTATTTGTAAGCTGCCATTTTTATTTAAAGTATTCAATCGGTCATAGTAGATTTCTAGTGAAGAGTGTTTACAGAAAGTGTACCTTGTGAAACAATGGGCCAACGCAGGGCTTTGTTGTAGGGTTTGTCTGTTTGCTGGAGTATAAGAGCCTGCCGTGGCTTACCTCAAAGGAGACAAGCTAGTAGTTGCATTAATGTTACCAAACAGTTTTGCAACGTCAGACATTTAAACTTAAGGTGGCTAAACATTTCTATGCTTATTGGGATACTCGGCTTTATAGCTCTCTGCTATGCACCAATGACTCATGGATGTCCAGTGTTTTCAAACAGTTAGCTTTAATGCCGAACTCATTGGGATGTTGTACATAGCTAAGTGGAATACTGCCTCATGAGCCAAGATTGATACGTCCATTACAATGTTTTCCTCGAGGTATTGTGCATAAATGCTTGTTTACTTTCATGCCAATGCCATAAAGGTAAGGACAACTGCCTAGCCAGTTTACCATTGTTTAGGTGAAGCCACTCCAATATACATTTACCTCACATACACATGCCCAATACACATTTTTTTTAATGTATTTTGTTTAAAAAAAAAAAAGAGAAAATACCTTTATCCCAAAGGGATACTCAAAATGGCCAACCCTAAATCTGTATTGTTTTATCTTTTATACAGAAGTATGAAATTGTAAAAATATCTATTCTTAATTCATATAACCCTTGTCTATATTATATTTATAAATACAATATCTCACCTATCTAACAAATTGTCAACATTTATTTTCATAAAATGTACGTTTAACAGTTAACTTTAACTCTTATTTCGGGCTGTTATACGATATGCAAGTCTTCAGCTTGGTGATATCTCCTATACACCCCTTTGTATTTATAACCACCGGCAATTAGTCGTGATCCTGATCTGTGTGTGTTTTGTGTTGTGCTAAACCTATGCCTTTGTGTGTCTCGTGCCTTGCATTGTCATAATTATGCTGCTAGTGGTCAAAAGTGCAACTAGTAGGGTTTTAAGATGTTAAAGAATTGGTTCTTTCCTTGTACCCTAATTGTGGGCCGTTACTGTCATGTGAGGGTCATGTGTTTCCCAGGGGCATGTGGGACAGATGATAAATTGTGCCATTAAGTGTTATATGAGCCAGACAAACACAGTTATACCGTTATCGCCGTTGTGGTTGATATAAACACCTGCCTTTTTAAGTAATAAACTTTAATTTCTAACCGAACTATTACAAGTTCAGTGTTTTGATGTTCATTCATCACAGGTCCTTGGGTGTGACATGTAACATGTAATTACTGTCTTTCACTCAAACGTTTTTATCTGCGAAATACACCTGTTGATACGCGCCCTGCACAAACTTAAAAGTGCTCCTCCCCGGAGTAAACGGTTGCCTGGCCGACGATACCACAGGCGTAGACTACAGTGAACGCGGAAGACAGACCGTTCCGTGTTCTGTATTTACAGTAGGCTATTAGACTGCATTTCGGACAATTCAGTAGTGTTAGTCGCATTTCGATGGCGCTTTTAATGGAAAATCAATTCAGAGACCTTCCAGCCGACAAAACAGTGGATACAAAGTTGTTTCTGGAATCTGTGTCATATCTGCCGTCTTTTTTTGGTGAGTAGCAGTTTACACCTGAACTGTCGTTCGTAAGATCTTCATGAACCGCTAAAGCTGTCTCCGTAACAAAAAACGCATGTATAGAAATATCATACTTATTCTCTTTTTGTTTCACTTTCCATGGTCTTCGCGTACTACACGTAGAGACCGCAGCCAATATAAATGCAAATTATTTAACTAAAACAACAGATGTTTGGAATACTAGACATTGGTGTCATTGACTTTCGTGGAAGAAAACTGACGTGAAGTGAAAATTCCTATAGGCTACTACAGCACCGTTAATCCGTTCGTTAGTATCAATTGCGTAAGGATTACAACGTAGGCCTGGCTGTAGCCTAGCCTACGTTAATAACCGTTTATACAGTTGTAAGTGATTTCCCGAACTAACTTGAGGATTGATCAATAATTATCTACGCCTAATCGATTTTTATATTAAAACATAACATTGTTAGGTGTAACAACCTTGCACGTTGTAGTTTGGACGTCATGCAAATGTCGATGTAACAATATGAACATAACGTGTACGAATCTGATTTTATAACCAAATGTATAGGGAGTGAAACCTCCGGCCAAGAGAAGCTATGTCAATGTTTGTTTGTATTGAGCAGCTGTAGCCCTTCTCTCCTACCACACTACATGCTGCACTGGCCTCCTTGTGACTTTAGACTATATGAATGGACCCTTTTCTCCATTGAGTGCGCAACAAACAATCAATAGATTCTGATACACATTGTGGGATACAGTCTCTTTTATATTCATTTTTGCACCGAACAACATGCTGAGTCTGCATTTACCCATTACATCTTTGTTAGAATTCAATACATTGTTTTGTTCCTCGATTTCTTTTCTCTAGACTGCCTGGGGTCAAAAGTATTTGCCCCAATTAAATCAGACATCAGTGGAAATATAACGGTAAGGATGTTTTCCACACACTTAGTGTCTTGTAGTTTAACCTGCTGCAACTTGTGCCCAACCAAATCCTATTTTCCTTTCAGAAAATCCGATGTGTTTATGACAAGGACCCTGTCAAGTATGCAACACTACAGCAGATCGTAGAGGCAGAGAAGGAGGCCTGTGGAGCCCAATGGCCCAAAGTGGGAGCCACCTTGGCCCTAATGTGGCTGAAGAGGTAAGTTCAGAATCCTCTCGTCTGAATGTGCTACTGCAGAGGTTTGCACTGCCTAAAGGGCATGAAATGTTGTGCCAAATGTCAGGAGAGATGTACACATTAATAATTGCGTGAATGAAATCTGATGATTTGAGCTGATCGTCCGCTCCCTCCCGTAGAGGTCTCCGTTTCATCCAGATCCTGCTGCAGAGCTTGGCAGACGGAGAGAAAGACGACAGCAATCCTAACCTCATCCGTGTCAACATCACCAAAGCTTACGACCAAGCCCTGAAGGAGTACCATGGCTGGGTAGTGCAGAAGATCTTCAAGGTAAGACAAGTCATGAGGCACCATGGTCTCGACCTTTGGGGTTCAACTTAACCCTGGTTCTTTAAACACCACTGGGTCCATTGATTTCACAGTGATCTATTTTTATTTAAAATAAAAGACATATCACTGTAATAGCTGAATACCAAAGTAGTAGATTAGTAGATTTACTGTTTTGAGGGTTACAATGAAAAACTTAATTTTCCACTTGTCCTCTTCAGGCTGCGTTGCTTGCAGCACCCTACAAGTCGGAGTTCATCAAGGCCCTGTCAAAAGGTCAAGAGGTCACAGAGGCAGACTGCATGGCTAGTGTACGGCAGTTTCTTGTGAATTACACGGCAACAGTTGATGCCATCTACGAGATGTACACAGTGCTGAATGCAGAGCTGGACTATACTGTTTGATGTTCCTTCCCAAACCGTACCACAGCAGCGTCCTGCATATGACCGTATTTCAGTCTGTTTTGCCATCCTATTCTCTGAGATGGAACCATCTAGCTATTCAGGCTTAAGGATTTTGTTTTAAAGAATATGTTTTCAAAGGGTGAACATTTTTACTGACTTTAACTGTCCCTCTTTTTTGTAATCCCCCTCGCTACTGAATGTTGGTGCTTTAGCTAGTGAAGCGTTGCTACTGGATGGAAGACCTCTGGCATATTCTGCGTCAACTGTTGTCTATATTCAAGAAATGTACAACAGTGTTAAATGCATGTCATTCTTAGTCCTGCCTGTTGCTGTTAGACAAGTCACCAGACATTCAGAATTGATCATTCTGAGAGCTATTCTCTCTGTGGGAGGGAAAAGCCTTTCTGCTATTGATAAGACTCTGAACTCCCCAATGCAATCCAGCCCTGAAATGTGATATGTCCTCCTCACTGCCCTGTTGCTACCGGAAATTTCAACTTCTCAGTGCTGTTACAGATTATAACCACTGTTTGTGGTTTTAGTGCCTTATCCTGTCTATTCTATGTTTCGTTCGTGTGTGTTTTGCGTGTTTGTTTAAATTGAACTGGTTGAGTTGGGTTGTACTTGGTCTTATTGTGTTTACCATTCAAATCTGCATTTCAAAGAATGACATTTTCAATCCCGCTTAATGTTTTCAACACACTGCAAAACAGTATTTGGCACATGTGTTTACATATCAGGGGCTACAGGGTAGATTAGGGGTTTGAACATCTGACCAGTAGGCGCAATGTTGTTAAATCAAATCCTTTAGTTAAAACATATTTTATGTCCCTGAACAAGGTAGTTATTCCTAACTGACCCTAGGTTGTTGCTGAACATCTGGTATTCTCAGTCATACCTATCTGGAAAAATAAGAGGAAGAAAGGTTTCATTCACTTTCAGGATGTGGTACTTATACTATTTTTTAGGGCTACTGTTTAAGAGTGTATTTTTACTCCAGATAATTCATATCAGAAATCCAACTGTAAATTGGTGTTAACTGTGAGTTCTTTCATAGTGCTGTTAACATGGTTTTGAACCAATTTAAATAAGAAATGTTTGCTCAAATTATTTCAGGGATGGTTCTTCCTTTTATTCAGCTACAAGAGAAACACTGTGCTTGGTACTGTATGTAAACCTTTAATATGGTAATGTATATTGATCACTCTTTGTTTTGACTTTATTTTTTTATGTTATTTCAAAGAAATATTGGGTTTATTGAGTCACATTTGTGGCTTTTATCAACAGAAGCTGATTAAATCAGCTACATTTAGAAGAAATTCTCAAGGAAACCACATGGAGGGGACATTTACTACATTTCTTTTCTTGATCGTGCCCAGTGCATGAGGTGCAGTTGCAACTTTTATCCAACAGGGGTCACATTCAGTGTATGTACAATTTTTTTCTCCAAATAAGATGCATTATTTATTATTATAATAAAAAATGATCTACTTTATATTTGCAAAAGGGCATATATTTGATGAAGTACTGGAACACTTTCAACATCTCATACTCAGCATATTTCTATCCCAATAGCATTATGCAGTTAGGGTAATATATTACACTGACCACTGTAATGAGATCCTTCCCTTTCCATCGATCCCATCTCAAATAGACCCATATTACACTGACTCTCATCCCAATTTTCTCCCCTTTATCTACCCTCTGTCGGTCCCCGAGGGGCTATGGTGGTGCTAAAGGACTGAGTGGCTCCTGTCCCTCTAATCCTTTGTGAGTGTGTGCTGTGCTAGGGCGAACAATCCGCGTAATCCTGCAGGTTTGTCAGCACAGCTGCCTCAGAGCCCAGCCAGAAGCCGGGAAACAGACATGCAGCCAGGATAAACAGGCAGACAGACAACCTGGGAGGGACAGGAAGGGAAGCCTCCAGGCAGAGAAGACAAAAGACCAGAGATGGAGAACCGACCTTTTACGACAGGTCTGTTCAACACCTAAACTCTTTGAAGAAACAAAGCTAAATAAACGGCCTCGCTTCACAGCAGTAGTCAGGCATGCACCCCCTAATCTACATGTATTAAGGCCCTGTTTGTGCACCAATCATGAATTTCAGTTTTTCAATGAGGTAAGCAGGTGAGTCCCGATGTTTGTGTAAATTGCGGTGACCCCTCAGCCAAACTGACATCCATGATTTACAGGTATCGTCAGATCTTCAGTAACATTGTCCCCAGACTCGAATTACTGACAAACACTGTACATAGGCTAGACAGAGAGGGCCGGCTGGTGGACAAGATTAGATCTTTTATAAGCTGACATTTTGGAAATGCTATGTGAGTTTAGATGAAGTGGGCAGGGAAACAGAAAAGAACTAGGGCTGAAGTCACCAATCCTCTGCTTCCAGGCTAAATATTAAATGGCTCTGAGTTGGCTAGCCCATTTCTGAATAATGGGATGATATACATTATTAAAAGTAATATATTCTTGCGCATTTATCCTGAGTTGGGTGAGCATTTTTCACACAGAAAATGCAACACTGCAGGGAGGTGAGGGAAGGCCTATGGATTTTCTATTTCCATATATATGACACTTTCAAGGTGGCATCGGCTCCAAGCTTTTCCAGCCGTTCTGACTTCTGCAATAAAAACCACCGATGAGAATAGAATCCCCTTCTCAATAACGAAACACATCCCCTATTTGACCAGTCCACAGCATAGCACAGCGATGCTATTATCACGTAATAGACATCGAATAAGGTGACAGGTTACATGTTAAAGGGGTCTGAGTGACCAGGAAGAGTCCAACTCTTTTTAAAAATATATTTCATACTTTATATCCTGGATTTCAAACAGAAGGAGAGGCTAGTGTGTTAATGATGTTTACAGCACATTGAGGTTCTGTACATGCTCTCAGAGATGTGACCTGGGGTGATTTGGTTATTTGAGTAACACTGAAATCCGATTAGCCTCTTACCCCAGTAAGACAGTATTTAGAGGATCCAGAGGGCCAGAAACATCATGTTTGTGTAGGGTCTACTTTTCTTTCCACCAGTTTCTTTCAAATGCTTAACACTTCCTGGCATAATATATACAACAATTTATATTTGTACTATTAGAAATATATGTTTGCACTTGAACCTTTTCTAAATGCATTTAAGTGCATACCTGCTTCTTTGGCTGTAGTGATTCAATGTGGCCAAAAACAACAAGTGAAACAAAGTGTTGGGTTTAGAAAAATTAGATTTATTTGACAATCTTAATTAAGAATAGGAGATTGGGTATGGGAGCCTGGGGTCATACATGTAGCCTACTTGTGTAAATGTATTCATTTCAACAAGTTTGTAGAGGGCTCACCTGTTAAATATTATAATTGCACTTTATAATCATTGAGTCGGTTAAATTGTTAACCAACAAAATCCTGACTAACTGGAAAAGAAGAGAAAAGAAAAAGCAATGATCGTTGACAGTGATGGCATATACATACATGTATATACATATATACAGTACATACACATATACATATATATACGTAGCTTTCTTATAAAGCCATACTTCTCAGGCAATCCAATAAAGCACTACAAAGAAAATACATCTATTGTTAGAAAGCAAACATTGAGAGCAGTGAAGAGATATAAGGAATGCCTGTTCTCCAGCGAATCCAGTGATTGTGAAAACAGGACACACCTCTACAGTGAACTCGACTTCTAAATCAATAATCCTCTGTGGAATACTGAAATCTGATAGTCATGCCTTCAGTCTGAAAACACGTATCCTTTAACCGAGACACAATCTGAGGGACTCCTGTTGATTAAGGTAGTACGTTTTGTGATTCAGACCGAAATGATGAATGATGTCAGCCAAAGCAAAGAAAAGGTCAATGAGAAAACAAATCAAAGAATCAAATGGCACATCCTTTTCTCAATGTCTCTGTGTTGTTTTAGGTAAAACATTATCATTCGGTCATTCCAATAAATTAAAAGGTCAAACATTAAGGTGATGGCTAGCAGATATCTGAGCTGTGACATGCAGCCTAGCAACAGCCTGGTAACAGACAGCAATTAAGAAGAGCAGACAAAACATCAAAAACAAAAAGGTCAATCATTATATAAAGACATTATGCTCCATTAGCAGCCAACACAGGTTATGACTAACAAAAAACAACTAAATATTCAAGTTTTTCTTTTTTTAAATAAACGGTTCAGAGTCAACTTCCCCCATATTTAAACTGACCCATTCTGTAATTCTTACAGCAGTGCATTCTTTACTGGTCAGTTAAGTGTAAGGGTTAAATAAAACAAAAAGAGCCTGGAGCCCTGAAGCTGTGCCCTTATTCCTCTAAGCGTCGACCATTTTCCAGTTGCATTTTTGGCACTGTGTAAAGGGCATTAGAAGGATTTCCCCTCTTCACCTAACTTCAGTATTTCAACATTTTAAATGGTTTCAAAACAAGCTGAAGCTCCGAAACACACACGGCGAAAAACACTGGAATCTTCTGAGGAATATCCGACGGGCGTGTACTGATTCTCTGATTGGCTGACAAACCTTCTGAAATGAAAACATGAAGATGTAAAACAAGACGACGCTTCAAGGTCGTTCATGATTATCATTACCCTTTAAAAGTACACAACACTTGGTCACATCCGAACCACATAGCCCTCTACCAATACAACACATACACACTAAATAAAAATGTACCATACATTTCTCAGTCTGAGGTGGCCTCATCAAAATGACACAGAGTTCCTGTCATACACTATATATGCCCTGTGCTGGGTGGACACGTCCGCTCTTATCTGAACACGGGCAGCTGGATGTGGGTGTGTTGGAGGTTGTGGTCCAGTAGCCGGGGCATCCCCACCGCCTCGTAGCCCCTGCCCAGCATGCGCTCCTTGATGCAGGGCGGGTGGATCTCGCTTATCAGGCACTCCAGAGACTGCAGGCTGCTGCTCAGCACAGATGCCTGGCACAGGCTGGTGCTGGGCAGCCCACAAAACAGGCCCAGGCTTTGGTCTGTGGCGTAGGCCTGAGGGTGGAGCTGGTGCGGCTGGGGGTTGGGGCCATGGTTTGGGTGAGGGTGGCCCATGTCTCGGAGACGACCCATAGAGGAGCCGGCCGCCAGCTCTTGAGGGTTGTAACAGTCGCTGTCCGGGGTCGCCAGAACACTGTTCCACGGAGGGGCAAAGTACTGACCCACGGAGAACTCCCCATGCATGGCGGCACAGTTCAGAGGGGAAGAGCTAACCCGCTCCTGACCAATCAATCCTCCAGCCCCATTAGTGCCTGCACTGAGGGGGTGTGGCCTGTAGGAGAGCTGGGCGGAGCAGGCTAATGGGAGACAGATATCTGGTGAGCGGCTGACCGCAGCCCCTCCCCCGCTCCCCATCCGAGCATTGTTGTACATCCTTAGCGCCCCATGTTGATAGTGCTGCTGCTGCTGTTTGTGCTGCCACATGCTGTAGTCCACCCTGTCCAGGTACCCAGCCTTGGCCATGTCTGCGCTCTGGGTGGGAAGCACGGCCCCTGAGTACGCCAGGCTGCTCTGCGATGCCACTCCCAGGGCGTAGCCCGAGTCTGAGCAGGCCACCGCGGCCACCGCCTGGAGTGAGGGGCTAGGCTGGGCCTCTCCGCCCAGCTGCTGGGCCTGGCCGTGTGTGTGTGGATGGGAGTGTCTGTTCATCTGCCTCAGCAGGCTCTGGACATCCATGTCGGACTGAGGGACCAGAGTCTGTCCTACCGGAGTGGGGAGGACCGAGGCAGCCGCAGCAGCGTTAGACGGGGCAGACACGCCAGGCATGTCAGGGGGCTTGCAGGAGCCAATGTGGTAGGCCTTCTGTTGCCCTTGTCGGCCGTGGCTGAGAGGGTTGTATGGTGTTACAGCCGTTTGGGCAGGGGAATGTTTACTCCGCTTGCCTTCAGAGTTTTTAACCACACTTTTGACCACGGAGACCGAGGCCTTCGCTACACCAAGCAGGCCCTGGTAACCTCCTGAGTAGGGGTTGGAGTACGGGCTGTACCGCTGGGTGCCCGTGGTGTCTAGACCGTTCACGGTCCTGTTGAGCTGTTTGTGTTGCGGCACTCTGACGTTGGACGGGAAGATCTTGATAGACAGGGGGCTGCTGGCTGTCTTCTGGGCAAAAGCATCCAGCTCTGCAGGGGACGGATATCGAGAGCCATTCATGGAGGCTAACTCACCTGCAACACAAACACACACGCAAAGAAATGGTAAAACACCCAGACGACGTGTCGTACAAAAAGTTCCTACCAGGGTATAAAGAGCATGCCTAATGACATTTGCCGGTTTAGAATGAAAACAAATCGGTATATCCCTTGACCTTTCCACATGATAAATATTCCAACTGATGAACAAGTCACATCAGACGAGAGAAACATTTATTTGCTATGCTGGGACCAGAAGAAAAACAGCTTAATAAATAAAAAAATGCACACTTATTGTAATGTCTCTACTATTTCCCTTTCAAACTCTCCCATTTCACTCACCCCCTCCTTTTAGGAAAATGAACATTATCCGCATCTTTTTAAAGTCATTTGGGGGAGGGAGACACCTCTGGCACTGTTTGATCAGTGCTTTATGAAATTAATTCTGACTTATTTCAACCCAGAATCGGATTATCCTGGGAAATCAGGGAGAGGAGAACGAAGCAGCGGGGGAGAGAGGGAAAGCCAATTTTGACGTAGCGGCACAAGTAGGATTTATTTGGTGACATTTGGCCATGAAACTACTGCTGGAGAGTTAAAAGCTAGAGCGGATGGAGCTGCATCTGTGTTCATATGTTCACTTTGTCTATGAGGCCTAAACCTAATCGTAACAATTTTCCTGTTTCCTTAAATATGGATGGACAATGGCATATGAGTTCCTTCAATGAAGTCTAATAAGAAAAGTATTTTTTACATTTATTTTCTTTTTTTCCATGACACTTCCTTCATCTTGCATTTGCAACTGGTGAATATTCATGTTCTGCCATGTAACACGATAGCCAACCATCATTAATGTGACTTGAAGATAAAGACAGATTTTAAATCTTCCAAGGCTACTACCTGTAAAGTAAAAATTCTGCTGGTCAAAATCCTTTTACAGACCTGTATTGCCTGTAATGTGAAAGCCATGAGCTTAAACTGTGAGGAGAAGTCAGGGCACAGTGAAAAAGAGCAATTTCCACAGGAAGCGCTATTGAATGGTGTACGGAAAGCTGAGGGGACAAACCAAGATTGGATTTAAACACCATTATTCAGGCAATTTCATGGCTGCTTAGCTCACAGCGACAAAGGAGAGGCGGAAAAGGCGCTCCATTTAAAAGTAATAAATCACCTGGCAGAAATTACCACCCCTCCAAACGACACTTTTATGGAATTCCTGACATGAAAAGCAAAAGTGCTGAAATTAACCTAGATTACTCTGTAGTCAGCGAAAATAACCGCCACAGCACACAGGGACAAGGCAGAGGCAACAAAGATAGAAGGCCAAAAAACAAACAAAACACTTCATTTGGTTTTCAATAACAAAACCCATTTGAAGAGGCACTTCAACTGTGAAAGGGAGAGCTCACTTGTTGTTCCTGTTCGGAATTGATTTGGGAGTTCATTTCATTTCAGTCCCACAATGAGCCTCCAACTGTGAAAATGATCCAATCTGCAAGATCCATCTCATAAAGGAAATAAATTGGGCGTTTAAAATGGGGCAAAGAGTAGAGGTGGAGTGTTTTATCCACCCAAGCATCTCCCAGTGGAGACCATGGAACGGAACGGCAAAAGACAACAACAGTACCGGCAGCAGCTGGAGTGAATTCCATAGAGAAACACAACACAGGAAAACACTGGTTAATCAACCTCTATTCATCTACCCTGCCCTGGGCTCCGCCAGAACTGTCAAGTCTCTCAGATGAACATGTTTTAAATAGTTACTTGTCTGAACTCGTTCAATATTTCATTACAAACCATTATGATACCGGTTGCCCCATTGAAAAGGACAGTAAAACCAATCAAGACTGAGTTGTCATTATACGGCCTTTCGGTCAAATGACCCTACGGTAGTTAAGCTAGGGCCTATATTCGAGATTTATATTCACCTGAAATGACAGGACCTACTTCAATGAGTTAATATGCATTCTAGGAATCACTTCAACACACCATCAGCATAATTTATTAAAACACATCAGCATCAATCAGAAGTCCAGTAATATGCTCTGAATTATTCCAATTACCTGATACATATTATGAAAATCATCACAGAGTGCCATTGGTGTCCTCCCGTATTTAGTACATGGTCAGTGTTCTGCCGGTAACCATCCAGATGGGCTTGGCGTCCAGTAAACACTTCATACACTGAATGCAAACTCATCTTCCATGGCAGTCTTGCCCCATAAATCTCAAAATCAACGGAAATCATCTCCGTTTGGTACAATGTTATTTTTGCCGCACCATGTAAGCGGAGCTGGCCAAGAGTGAATGTCTTTTACTGTGTTTGGGAGTGACCACCACTTGTTAAATAACGTAGTGGTTAGAGAAGTGGACCTGTGAACTATCGGTCCCGCGTTCAAATCTCCTCAGTGGCCAAGCAAAGTATGAATTATTCCGTATAGGCAAAAACTTCGCTGGCTAAAACCTTCAGTATCTACATTACAGCAAGCCTGAAATGGAACAGTTTACGGAATAATTTATTCCATTGTTTCTGGTGAATTTTCAAAGTACTCATCCGTGCATGTGTTTTGGTCAGGATAAACATTTGCTGGCTACGACATACAGTAGTTACGTTATAGTAAGCCTTAACTAAAACTGTATATGGTAATATTGCGACTTTTATACAGTAGTCATTATTTCTGGTTGATTCCACGATTCTCTCGTCTTCACTTTATTTAAAAGTTAGTTATCGTCACCTTTATTGATTGATACAATAACTAGGTCATTCACGAATGAAAGAAAAAAATATGTTGTTATGCTATGAAAGAAAAAAATACGTTCCTATGCCATGAAATAGCTTTGTCAGACTTGTGAGCATTCCAGCAATTTAGTAGATACTAGTAAAGCCTATTACTGGCTAATATGCTGTTAAAACAGCCAGTAGCAAATGCCATACAGTTCATAGACGCTATTTGTGGTGCAGGTAAACTTTGTAAGAAATGTTAGTCATTTTATCTGTATCAGTATCATTCACGAATAGCCATCCACCCTGTCGACTAGTGATTTCTAAAGTGTAAGGATAATTATTCAGCCATCATTGAAATGTTTATTTCATTTTATAAATTATATGTATAAATGTGCTCCTATTACAACTATAAAGTCCAATTAGGATAGGACGAAAATGTGGGGAATTGCGCTAAGTGAAATTACCACCCCAACCAAAATTGCTTACAATTGTGTTTCTTTGAGCTAGTAGAATGCCCACTATTGCAATGTATTACGCCCGGATTCATTTCCATGAAACAACGGAGGTTGAATGCAGTGTAGGACTATTTAGCTATGTTGTAAGATTGTATGCAGCTACTGACAGTAGGCGAAATGGAAGAGTCAAATCATGTGTTCATCTTATCTATCGGTGGCTGATATGTACAACAGTTAAGAAAATATGTTGTTGAACGTAACTTTTGACATGGAAAGCTAAAAATATCCTTAAGTAAAAACGATGTAATATCAAAGAAGAGCTTTTGACTTACACATGAGCAGTTCACCTTGAAAAAACTGTTAGACCCAATGTTCCTGCACACCTGTTCTTAGATGTGGGGTGTCTGTTGGAAGCCGTCTTTCATTTGGGTGTGTACTTTTTAGCCAACAGAGCAGCCATTATGGCATTGAATGTAAGCAAATTGAGTTTTTATGCAATGAACCTTGTGTGAGGCAGCCTTGGTGAAAAAAAGTACAGATTGCTGTTTTTTCTGCAGGCAGATCCAACCCTAAGGCAGTAATTATATAATTGGTCGCCTCAATGTTGAGACCGGTGCTTGCATTTCAAAAGGGCTACATGCACCGAGATGACATATAAAATGGGTTAGTGCTTGTCCCAACCCTAAACCCTAACCTTAACCATAACACTTATTGAGAGTTGCGACATAAGCTCTGTCCTATTCATAGAGTCAACTCATCTCCTAATATGCTTTTGTGACAGATCCGCCCGCAGAACAAGATTCATCATTCAAATAAGGCTACCCTACACCTAAAATGTTCACAAAGCCCCTTATGACGAAATAAATACTGCCAGTGAATCCATTGAAAGAATGTCAGGTGCACTGTTCTTTGAGGACGTTTATTATTCAAAAATATTGTGACATTTTATTTGGTAATATTTTAACAGGTGATCTGTGCAATTTGAGAAATGCTAAACTGCCAACCCTGTTCAAAGGTGTCAAGTACTCTCAGCAGACAAACGCTAGACCACTTTAGGTTGGGTTTCTGAATAAATGAGTCATTCTTTGAGAGGCCTGGTTTACAAAGCAAGTGCACAACAGTCTGACCTTTCCTTACAGCATTAACATTTATGGAAATCCGGGGAATGAAAAAGCTGCATGACAAAACAACATTGGGCCTCTTAAACCTGCTAAAAATATCACATCAGTACACCCCAAAACCGAACAGCCACACACACACACACACACACACACACACACACACACACACACACACACACACA
>JACXGJ010000923.1:0-22087 GCA_016801105.1 Esox niger | reverse complement strand
AGCAGTCTGACCTTAAGCACTTAATCACCCTGAACACGCAAATTGCAGTCTCCCTGCCCACTCATCCTCATCTGCAAGAAAGAGAGAGACAGAGAGCGAGAGAGAGCGAAAGGCAGAGGCAGAAGTTCAAGCCCTCTCCACACGCAAAGCCCCGCACTGAATAGAACATCACTTCCTTAGCAGTCAACCTTGGCCAGGGGCATCTTGCCATGCTTACAAATTTACATTGGGGGACTCCTTTAAGCTGCTCTTTCCACCCCCTCTTGCTTTTACCAAGGTTAGACACTTGGGATTTCCGAGAGCTTGTTCATGGGGCTCCACTGTGGTTAGCCTTGAATACGCTGGCTGTGTGGTGCTAGCTGAGCCTAAGGGCTAGGAACAGAAACACTGCCTGCTTAACTATTACAGCACCCTGCTGGGGAACAGTGCCATGTTTTCACAGGAAGCACCTAATCCCGACTTCTTCCTTCCATGTAGGGCAGGGGGCCGTCCTTGGAAAGATGCGTGGGTGTGTGTGTGTGTGTGTGTGTGTGTGTGTGTGTGTGTGTGTGTGTGTGTGTGGTGGGGGGGGGGGCAATCCTAAAATCTCAATTAACACCGTGGCTAATTAACCACAGGCACATTCTGGGATTCTAATTAACTGTTTTCATCTGCCTGAATGTATCTGAAAGTGACCGAGAGTAAGGAAAGAAAAAGAGCGAGACCAATGTTGTTACTTTACATCTACAGTGTGTGCACATGTTCCGGAAAGAAGGGCTGCACATTAATGTTTAAAATACATCGGTCAACCGCACGGTCCATGCAAAACAGTCTGGTGAGATTTTGTACAATGTTAAGCATTCTTTGCCACACCACAGTGTTTCGTAACCCTGCACTGAATCCACCCCCATACAATCCCACACGACGCTTTCAGTCCCGGTAAGCTGGCTAATCTTTTTTCCCATGGTCACGCTTAACGCAATTCCCCACAGATCAGAGTGGAGACCTCATTGTTTTGGAGCTGTTTGAGTTAATCACTGATTAACGGGCAAAACAAGCCCCTGAGCCAGGGTTCTTAAACAGCAGTTCGAGGGGCTCATCGAATTTCCAGTTCCACCAAACTAAACTGGGTTATTCTCATGAAACATGTCTGTAGCAAATTAAGTTACAAAGACATGATGCATCTGCAAACATCGATTATTATTCTTAGGACTAAGATGCCTCATTTTTGGGAAAATGTAAAAAAACAAAAACATTTTCTTTAAATAGTCTATACATCATGACAACATTGTACTATATTAGAATGAACTATTGCAAATTATCTGTGGACAGTATCGCACAAACCAGTTTCTCTCCAATCAGTTTTTAAGTAAAGTTGCATTAACCCATAATGCAATATTTGAATAGTCTAGCTGAGCACAATTTAAGTTAATCACTTAATTGCCTTTAAAAACACTCTATTTGCCTTGTCATTAGTACTTTTCATGACCCTTCTCATCACCCAAACGGCTAATTTCTTTTAATAATTAACATTTGTATTTTCAATTTCACATTTAACTCAGGAATTTACATTAGGTCTAACCTTAACCCCAAACCCTTTAACTCTTTGTTTACAGTAAATTGTGGGGTAATGCATAATATCTAATTATACTACTATTTTTGTAATATACAAATACAGACCCTAAAAAAGTTTAATGAAGAATAAAACCTCAGAATTTTGAGGTAAAACAAGTTTAATGAGAATGACCCAAATGTTGTACTTCGGTTGTCATACCAACAGGAATGAGGCTGTTCCTTCCTGTTATACAATGCAAAACCCCCAACTCTAACGGACCTAGGATTGGAAGCAGTCGGGCCTTGTGCAATTATCACAACACAATTGTTAAATCACAGACAAAAAAAGTGAAAAACAAAGTCATAACAATGAAGTGAATGCTTCTGTGATTAAAATGTGCAATAAACATGTTCAGCCAACTAATAGCTAATCCTAACTGGAGACAGAGAAACCAGATACAGAGGTTAGTTGTTTTCCGATCACATACAAACACACACTCACTATCAAACAACACATTAAAATCCAGTGTTTCGACATGGCCATCTAAACATTCATATCAATACCACTATACACGATTAACATACCGACTGTACCTGCCACATACAAATCCACTATCATTGACAATGAGGCTGATTAACAGCATATACAAAAACCAAGGTCTCAATGTTGCCATGACAACCTCTTGCACAAGCAGTTGGCCCACTCATTAAGACCCATGTCATTAATTGACCCCGCCTCCATTCTGTTGCTAACAACAAGGCTGTGTAATTCGCTAGCCCTGCCACTCAGGCAGAGCATGGATGCCTCGCAGAGGAGCGACTATCTGGACCTGCTTCATGTCCACCACAATAGAGCTTTTCATGGAGCCTACTTTCACTTCAATTAGACCAACTAACAGCTGAAAGAAAATGCAGCTGAGAACTCCTCATGAAGATTTAGAACGGGAGAGAGGTTAGAAAGAGAAAATGCGGGGTTGGAGAGAGGTTAGAGAAAGAGGGATGTTTGATAAAACAAGAGAGGCTAAGGAGAGTGAGATAAGTCAAAGGTTAGATAAAGAGATAAAAGGTTAGAGAGAGGCTAGATAGAGATTTCAGATAAAAAAAGAGAGAGGTTAGATAAAGAGAGGTTAGAGAGACTACAGAGCGAGGTCAGAGAGAGAACCGGTCATCACAAACAGATCTGGCTACCCAGAGAGGACAGGCTGTGCTCACTCTGCCCTCAGAAGGAGGTCAAGACACAGCTGCATTCTGTCCAACACTGAGGGGGCTGCAGGTTTATGAGAAATCATCTTCCTCACAATTCAGAAACATTTCTGGAAAGGTTTTGAAAGTAAGACAGAAAGAAAGAAAATCCAATATCTTTTGGAAGAATAAAACCCTTTGTGCCATATAAATTGCAATATAAATAGCCACCAGCTCCGCCCATTGGAACAGTCAGTGGAACGACCAACCACGATATTACACTTAATTATTGTTTTCATCCATCTCTTAGTGTAGTATTGTCCTGTTGATGACACTGTTATTATTATTGATGTCATCATTCATGTGTCTCTATGTTTGCTTTGGCAATGTAGCCTATGAGGTAACACTTTCCATGCCAATAGAGCATTTTAAATGGAAAAGTAACAAAGACAGAAACAGACAGAGACAGAGAAAAACAAAGCAAATGATTGGTGTTCATATCCTTGTCACTGAAAAAGGTACACACTGACCCTTTCCCCTGTTTAGGCAAGGCTGTGCAATCTCCGCCTAAGCAGAAACAGAAAAAGTTGATTTTCCTGACAAAATCCACAAATAACATCCACAAAACGTGAAAGAAAATGTCAAGGTTTCCAAGACCTCTCTGATAAGAGCAGCCCGCTACGTTGCTGCCTGTCGTGGGATGACGGAGAAGGAAACACCGTGTTCCAGTCCTCTGTGTTCAAACCCACACACTCGACCCTGCTGAGGATGCTCGTCTCCAGACCTCAGAAGCCCACAGGCCTGTCAGCCCCAAGACCCGGAATCACTGAGAAGGAATAAGACAAAGCCCGAAACACTGATACATACATGCTTTTCTCTCAGACAGACAGACACACAGAGACACAAACACATTGCACTCATTCAACCATTCCTATCCCTCCCCGGCTTCCACGGTGTTGCTCTGTAATCCTGTCATGCGGGGTGTTGGTTCATGGAACAGAATAAGCCCAGGAGTAAACACGTAGCTGTTTGTGCTTGAAGAGACTCAGGCGGATACCTCTTTACGAGAGTGTCACTCCCCATTTGTCACTGCGCCACTCTGCTCAGCAGCACCGGGAAAAACAGTGCGCCGCTCTAAAAGAGCCCTCCGGAAGTGCAGGCCGGCAGCGTGGGAAAAAGCATTCCCGGCTCAGTTCTGCCATTCAGGCCAAGAGTAAAGTAGAGCACTCATTAGCTCTCGTCACATGAAGCCTTGCGCTCAGTTTCACGCGGGATTACGCGCACTAATATTAAGGAGCTAGCCTGGCAGTGTCAGGGTGTTGTCCGTGACAGAATCTAAATCTACAACTACAAGCTGCACAATCAAAACATGCAAAACCACATACATCTTAAAACGGAGAATCCCGATGGGAAAACAAAAACTCGAAACCCTTTGGGAAAACTTCCAATCAGCAGGCTACAATAAGTTGTGCAATTTGTTTCATATGGCAGTGTTGGAAATGTCAGACTAGCGCTTGAGGGAAGGATGCAGCCCTGCACATGTGCGCGCGGTGGCTGCACATTCAGCTCACAGAAGGGGGAATGGGTCCTGCAGGTAAACAGGATGAAAAAGGCGCCCGTGGTTCTGCCCGAGGCAAACGAGGCCCTTCTGTTACAGCATTTAGCAGACAAGTGCTCTACTGATTCCTAATTAATATTTAATAAGAGACAAAAGGACGTTCTACCCCGGGAGAGAGATGGAGAGAAGCAGGACATGGGGGGTAGGGAAGATCGCTAGTCTCCCAGAGAGCATTAGTGCAAGGTTTCAATGTGAAGGAAAGCTTGTTCTCTTGGCCCAAATCTGGCCAGTGAAGCTAGAGAAATACATTAGAAGTCCATCAGCTTTCATTTAGTCAGAACGTCTCCACACAATTACTCATCTGCCTTGAGGTTAATCACTTAGGCAATCCATCCATTTTCCACACCCGACTGACTCGATACAGTATGTATGGGTGTATGTGTGTATATACAGCTCTGGAAAAAATAGAGACCGCTGCAAAATTATCCGTTTTTTGGTTTACTATAGGTATGTTAGAGAAAAATGAAAATGTTTGTTTTAGTCTAAAAACTACTGAGAACATTACTCCTAAATTCCAAATAAAAACTAATTTAGAGTATTTATTGGTAGAAATTAACAACTGGTCAAAATAACAAAAAAAGATGCAATGTTTTCAGACCACATATAATGCAAAGAAAACTAATTCATATTAATTTTTCAACAAAAAAATACTAATGTTTTAACTTAGGAAGCGTTCAAAAATCAATATTTGGTTTAATAATCCAGATTTTTTATCACAGCTTTCATGCGTCTTGGCATGCTCTCCACCAGTCTGTCACATTGTTGGGTGACTTTATGCAACTCCTGACACAAACATTCAAGAAGCTTGGCTTTGTTTGATGGCTTGTGACCATCCATCTTTCTCTTGATCAAATTCTAGAGGTTTTCAATGGAGTTCACATTTGGAGATTGTGCTGGTCATGACAGGGTCTTGATCTGGTGGTCCTCCATCCACATCTTGATTCACCTGGCTGTGTGGCATGGAGCATTGTCCTTCTGGAAAATCCAATTCTCAGAGTTAGGGAACACTGTCAGAGCAGAAGGAAGCAGGTGATCTTCCAGGATAACCTTGTACTTGGCTTGATTGATGCGTCCTTCACATAGACAAATCTGCCCGATTCGAGCCTTGCTGAAGCATCCCCAGACCCTCCACCAAATTTCACAGTGGGTGGGAGACATTGTGGTTTGTAGGCGTCTGCAGGTCTCAATCTAACCATTAGACAACGAGGTGTTGGGGAAAGCTGAAAATTTGACTCATCAGAGAAGATGACCTAACTCCATTCCTCTACGGTCCAATCATTATGGTGTTTTGCAAACATCATCAATGAGAAGCAAAGAAGAGCCAGCCTGAAGGGCTTTTTTTTCAAGCTTTGAACAACTTCAGCCCTGCCCCTAGGAGCCTGTTTCAAACAGTCCTTGCCATGCACTCAACCCCAGCTGCTGTTTGCCATTATTTTTGTAGGGCACTTGATGTCATCCTACGGTTGTTGAATGACATTCATCATGGTCAGTGGACAGTTGTTTTCGCTCTCTGCCAGTCTGTAGCTTTGTTGTCTCTAATGTCTGTTGCTTGACCTTGCTCGACGAACCGCCGTCTTTGAAATTTTCAGGATGGAAGCAACCTGAAGCTCAATGTATGCCTCTTCCAGTAAAGCCAAAATTGAACATTTCTTTTCCACACTCAAAGCTTTTCTTATCAACTCTTGTCATGCTGAATAGTACATTTTTATTCAAATTAGCTTTGAACTACTACTTGTACTGTTTTTGACATCAAGTTGGTCCTATTTCAAGAGGATATTGATGACCACAGCAGTGGTTTTTATACTTTTACTCATTAAATTAGATTTGGTTCAGGTAATCACCTATTCAGTACCTCATTAAGTAAAATTAGAGGTGCCTGTGATGGAATTTAACAGACATTGGAATAGAATGGCTGCCACACATGTAGAGATGCTGATTTCTTTTAAAATGATGAGTGGTCTCTTAATTTTTTCCAGAGCGGTATATTTATATAAATTTATATATATGTGTGTGTGTGTGTGTGTGTGTGTGTGTGTGTGTGTGTGTGTGTGTGTATTTTGACGTCAATTAATTCAGCGATGAACATCAAATGTCATTCTATTACATTTTTGGGATAGTTTTAACATTTCAAGTTTATCCAAATTGATGTCATAAACATACACAAAAATCTGACAAAGCTGTAAAAATGCACATAGATTAAACATTATCTTGAAATGTAATCATGGTAATATAGTTGATAAACTCAGAATGCCCTGTGCAGGTTTCAGCAGCCAACAACTGCCACAACATCTCATTAACTTTGATAATAATATGCACTGGCAGTGAGGATAATAAACACTGCCTTTTGAAATGTCTGTTTACGACATGGATAATAGGGCTTGCGATCGCTTATCTGCTGATTAAAACAACGTGTGCTTGAGAGAGCCTCTCTGTGATCTTAGTATCGAAATGAAAGTTCTCAATTGGTTATGGAATGAGGTCATCTCGGGCAGACGAGGTAACATGTCAGAGAGGTCTCCGAGCGAGCAGCCATAGCGACCGCAGGGAATTCTTTGACAGTGTGTGTTTAGTCCCAGCCATATATGGAAGCAAAAGGCCACACGAATATCAAAGAACACCTGAATAAACTAGAAGCACCGTGTGTTTAGTCCTCACACAGCTGAGAGGGGTGAGTAGCAAATAGAGGGTACAACGTTTAAAACAGCTTGAAAGAGAAAAGTCCCGGGAAGACTAGTAGAAGTTGCGGGGGCTTGTGAGACATTCTGCCCTTGGCAAAGCAATCCTCATCAACAGCATCAGCAACAACAAGGCCAGCCCACATAAGAGCATTCAGCGCCATCGTTGATCAATGCCCTCATGAATTAAATTAAACAGTGTAAGATGACTACCTCTGATAAGACCCAGACATTTCACACAGATCTGAAGATATCAACCGTGCGTCGTTCTCTGCAGGCCAGCCAGGCCGCCGGCAGCAGATAGACCAAGGTGAACTCACCCCGCCTCCCTCCCGCCTCACCGCTGCCCAGACATTATCTCCTGCTCCGTAGCCCTGCAGGCGGAGCCCACACCTAGGATGCAACGCGGAGATGAGGGGCATAATTAAAACTAATCAACTTCATCAGGTGAGCGGAACGGACTGCTACTGCAGGAGGAGAGCCTGGATTAATGCTCTACTTCTCTGAACCAACTGCAGCTGTTTGTCTGTGACTGTTACTACCTAGCCAGCAACCACCAGGTTAGTTACCAACTCTCGCAGAACCAAGTCCTTTTAAAGCCACCATCCTATGGCAAAACTAGTTATTCTCATCAACACCAAAAAGGGAAGGGCGGTTAAAATGTTTCTAGAAGAGAGCTTGGATCAGCCTTAAAGCAGGCGCCCAGGGAAAAATTAACTTTCATGTGTTTATACTCTTAACTCATTCTCAGGTCACTTAGTCTTACTGTTGGTCCAAATTATACATTGAACGTAAAAATAAAAAAACATCAGCAGACCATTTATAACACGCCCAAGACAACGAGCACACTGGTGGAATATGGGGGGTGTGCAACACAATCAGCTTTAGATTTAATAAATATTTTATGACTGGAATCACAGTTCAGTTGCTGGAGTACGCTTACAACACTGAAAAACAGCCCAACCTTATTTACAGGATTACTGTATTTTTTTTTAAGGAAAATTCTTTCACTTATTCTGTCAGTAATGTAATTTCAAAGAAATCTTGAAATACAGTGCGGCTATGTTAACGGTTGCTTTATATACATAGGATACTTGGGCAAGATCACAAGCAAAAAGAAAGGCTTGTGCCAGTTGCACACTGCACACACAATGTAATTGTTTAACAGTAACACAAAGACGCACATTTATAATAGCCAAGCAAAAATCTGACCACTTTTGTAATCAATTTCTCATATGCAATTAAAATAATTAGTTGAAACTTGTACATTTAAACTGTTATTTATGTCCATTTAGTTCATATTATACCATTGGCATGTGTAATGTGGATTATAATAATTTTCCTGCTACAAAAAGTCTGGAATATTTGTACACAGGGGTGTAGCACAAAATTCTGGACCTTGTACATAGGCGGTCTGAGGGCCCCTCCCCCCTTTATTCAACATTAAAACATTTGAGGGCTCCACTGCACATTAGGGCCATATGTACTTAGTACCCCTTTTCCCCAGGTCCGACGCCAATGTTTGCACATATTGCTGTGTGTGCATTGCTGTACTTATAACATGAAACGCTTTTAAATGCTTATAAAAACAGTAACAAAACATTTAGATGTGTTCCATGTTGGGCTGTGTTTATAGGCTAGATACTATGCTGCAGCTGATTTTTCTGTCAAAAGGAGAGAAAAAAAAAGTTGCCAGCTGGTGATGATAAATGCACAGTGCATCGCCCTCCATCTGAGAGGAAGAAACTGAGCGAGTGGCATTATTCTAGATATAAATGCATGGTTAACATTCATGAGGCATCACTGATCTAACAGAGGTTTGGGAATGCTATAGGTATGTTTTCTGTCAATATACCGGGTTAAATGAGAGTTAAGAAACTATTCATAGAGAAAAACTAAACTGGATGTTCCAAGTCAATTTCTGAATGATGAAATCACATCAGAATACTTCAAAGATGAGAAGAAAATGTAATGTTATATATATATATAAAAATTGCACATTCCAAAAGACGTAAGATTGTGCAAGTTTTTGCAGGGTTTTATTACATAAAAAAAATCTAATAATGGATGACAAATGTATCCAGTCATCGTCAACTATATTGATAGATACTGTGTCACTGTCATTCACAAATGGCCAATTAGCTGTTAAAACAGCCAGTAGCAAAAAATTATTTGTTCAGGAGTCAAAATCTTTGCTGGCTACAACCTTCAGTAGCTACATATAGGAAGCCTAAAATAGAACTGCTACTGTTGTATTGCGACTGTTTCTGGTGTATTTTCAAATTATGTATTAGGATTCAGGATAGAAAAAAATGTCTGGCTACACGATTCTCTCGTCTTTTCACTTGACTAAAAAGTCAGTTATCGTCACCTATACTGATAGTTATTGTATCAATGTCATTCACGAATGGCTAATAAGCTGTTAAAACAGCCAGTGGCAAAAACCATACAATTCACAGATGCCATTTGTGACAACATATTCAATGCTCAGCATGATGGTAATGCGTGACAAAATGATCTAATGCTGAAATGCTACACCAAATCTCAGCTGCCGTATAGGTCCGCGGTGGAGTGGTTAAAGACACAGCCTTTTATGCGGGGGACCCGGGTTCCAATCCAGGGAGGACAACAACAATTATCGCTTTTTATTGCGGGCTGGCTGAACTAGGCTTGCCTGGTCTCTTGTTTGAGTGAGAGTTTGGCTACAACCAACACTGTTCAGCCTTTTTTTCCTCCATACAAGTCACAGTGGACACCGACAAAGAAGGACTGTGTGATGATGGCATCTCAGGTAAGCAGCATTGGGTGTTCTTCTGTCCAACTTCTAAATAGCTAATTGTTAGCTCCTACTATTCATTGTTTGTTCATAATATTCTAATATATTACATAGATTCATACATAAATACCGCTGAATGATAAATCATGCAATTATTATTCTCAAGCTTACCAAATGCATTTTGCTACAAATGTCTGTTCTCGACATTTTCAGTTAAATTCCTCTAACTTTCTTTCATGTCAACTCATAAGCAGGCTATGTCCTATTTGTTTCATAGTCGATATATAATCATATTTCATGACAGTGTTACGGTAAGCTTTTTTGCATAATTTATTTTATTCTATTCCACGGAATGTATGTTATATAGAACGTAATGAACTGACATTGAACTGTAGGAGCTTAACTACTAGCTATGTACAAACTGGACAGAAGAAAGCTCAGTGCTGCTTACCTGAGATGCTCATAGGTACA
This sequence comes from Esox niger, assembly GCA_016801105.1. Classification (NCBI taxonomy): domain Eukaryota; kingdom Metazoa; phylum Chordata; class Actinopteri; order Esociformes; family Esocidae; genus Esox; species Esox niger. The sequence continues at coordinate 11,832 of JACXGJ010000923.1, read as the reverse complement.
AGTTAGTAGGTAGGTGTCCACTATGAATTTGTTGGTGTCGGAAAGAAAAGCTGAACAGTATTGGTTGTTGCCCATCTGACACTCTGACCAAAAATAGCTGACCAATGGAGAAGCAGCATCCAAACCTCCCACTAAAGTCTGCCCACCGCTCTGTAGTAAAAAGTGCAAATGAAGAACTTGTTTCAATCAAAAAGATCAAAAATAGGCACTGCAAAATAGGCACTAAAGGGGGCAATCTAGCCAAAATGGAGGGTGGTTGAAAGTAAAATTAAATTGGAAGGTTTTTTTTTATACATTTTTGTAAAAACATTTGTCTAAAAAAATAAGACAAATACAAATGGAGATATAGTCCATATAATGGAATACATGTGGCACCACTGAGTCTGAATTTCTAAATTCTTTCCCATTTGGCATCACACCACATCTTCTGTGGTGATTGACTTATGATGTTCAGAAAGAAACAATGAGAGCCTGTGACAACTTTCGCCTTTTGGAAATGAACAAGACAAATGTAATGTAGCCTAAAGTTCTTACTTTCCTAATCTCTGACTGTCACAATCTCACTAAACACAGAGTCAAGGCCAGACCCAGAAATGAAACAAAAAGCATAGGCATGGGGCGAATTCCTATCTGAGCAATGTGGTCAACAATGTGCCCATGAAGGCAGCTGAGGAGGCAGGAAAGACATCTGTTGTATTTCTCAAGTGGTGCGGTGGTCATTAGCTAATCATAGTAATATATGAAAAGGAACCAAGCAAGCCTAGTTCTGCTGGCCCACCATTAGAAGGGATGAATGTTGTTGCCCAAGCTGGTTTACAATATGACAGACTGTCTTTAACCACTACATTATTTAAACAGTGGGTGTGGGTGCACATGATACTAGTGTAGAGATGTGTTGTCTGTTTACTTGCATTATCAAACCATTTAGTCAAAACTCCATGATTCCCTACATTATTTAACATCCAAACCAACAACAGGTATAACAGGATTGCTACACTACATTTGACATGTTAAATAAGAAACAGATTACTGTAGCTGGCTAGCTAACAACTATACAGTACTTAAAATGAAAACAATAACTCAAAATGACTCCATGTCTGGTTTGTTTCTTTAAAAAACAAATAGACGAACTATGCTATGTAGATTGAAACAAGAGCAGTACACACAAATCCGAATGCCTAATTTGTTTGGTCTGGGGTGAGGATCAAACCCCAATCACCATTGTGATAGTACGTGTCTCAAACCAATACATTATGACAGGGATGGCTGGCTAATAGCTATACAGTACCTTTAACGAAAACAACGACGACTCAAATCATTCCAGGGATTCTTTAGAAAACAAATAGACAGTTGAAGAGAAAACCACTATGCCATGTGAACAAGGCTATGTAAATAAAAATGACAGCAATAGGAACAAATCCTAATGCCTAATTTGTTTAGTCAGCGGTGAGGATCAAACCCCAGTGGCCAACATGACAAACTGCATCTCTAACCGCTACACTATGTTAATAGCTATACAGTACCTACAATGAAAACAATGACTTAAATCACTCCATGGCTGGTGTGATTCTTTAGAAAACATAGACAGTTGAATTGCTAACCACTACGCAATGTAAATCGATAACGTGAGCAATATGTTAATCACCAGTGCAGTTCAACCATCGCAATGTAACACAAAGTTCTGGTGTATCCTGAGCAGAACCTACTTTGTTTGATCTGTGACGAGAAACCCAGTCACCTGTTTGAGAGTCCGTGTCTCTAACCATTACACTATTTAAATATGGGGAGTCACTCTGTCAGTCAGTCAGCGACTCAGTAGGAGACATTCGCTCTTCTTGGCTGGCTCTGCTGACACGGTCCGGCAAAAAGTAGCCTGTGTGGTGATCATTTTTTATTTTTTTATTTTACATTTTATATATTCGGATAGTTTATTGTCATGCCTGGGGTGTCATTTAGGGGTTTCGCCCTGTGTGTGAAGGAATTCCACTGGAAGAGGTTAAAAGCTTTGGGAAATTTGGCAAATCCCCATTGGGTGAGTGTAAAGCCCTCAAAACGGTTGTCCTGCACTGCTAACAGCAGAGACATTACTTACTTTTCCGTGTGCTGGGCTGCTGTGGCAGAGCATCCAGGGTTTTAGGGGTGCAGACCAGGCGCTGAGACGAGAGGTTCTGCTGCCGTCTCTGTAGGCAGGCCAACATGGCTGTTGCTTTCTGGGGGTTTTACAGCCTCCCGGACCTTGAAGGAACCTGAGAGGGACAGGGGGACAAAATGCATCTGTTAGACTTTTGATCATGTATTCAATTACAAGAAGCTGGCAGCCGAAATGAATGCAAAACCTTGTTTCAAAACTAAAGTCAAAGCCTGCAAGCAAACTAGTCCATGTTGATGGATGTTATGCCCCTCAGGAGTTTCTTGGTGCTCTTTCAAATGTATGCATTCTCTCTACTTCCCATATAAAGGCCTGTATAAAACCATGTTCCAACTCAAGTCAGTTATACAATTTTGTAACTCAGCAACCCCCCCCATTATTCATGTACCATAGAAACTCAACAACCCCGCTTTGAACTGCTGAGGCTTCAGATATAAAAATGTAATATCCATTAACATCAGGTCAACTTCCCCCACTCTGCTTAGATGCTATGATGGCTCTTTTCTGTTCTCGATCTGACTCTGTCTGCTGCAATAACACAGCTTATTTACAAGGCTTGTTGTTGCTGCCGGCTGGATGCTTTACCCAGTCACCAGCCCGGTGATCAGGGAGTCCAAAATTGCTCTATAAAGGGATGGTGGAATTGATCAGAAGTGAAAAGCTCAAAGTCAGGGCTCCCGAGTGGGGCAATGTTTTTAGTCACTTCCTTGCAATACAGCGGCATCATTGCCGTCAGGGTTCAAATCCTGGTTACGACATTAAGACGGTGCCTTGTGGTCCAGTACAGTCTCGAGTAGATGGGAAGGACAGGTTTTCCTTGTCATGTCATTCTCTAGTGACTCCCTGTGGTGGGTTGGGCAATTGCAAGCTTGTGGTTATTCAGTGAATGTACTCTCCTCCAAGCACATAGATAAAGAATACTTCCTGCTTTGCTGGAGGTGCAATGGAGCAGATATCTGTAACTTCAACATTGGTTAACAAAATTAGACTGGAGAATTAAGTTTTCATTGTGTTTGACTGAGACAGACTATAAACTGTACCCCTGAAAAAACATTTAACTGTAGTGGAAGAGCAACTTTCAGTCAGCAAACCAAAATAATACTTTGTACTCCCATCCAAAAACGGCAGCAGTAAATGTTGTATTAAAGCAGCCGTTCTCCACACAGCTGTCTCTGAGCCTCTTATTTCTTTATTCTCCCTCGTCTTCCTCCTCTCTTCTTTCGCAGTTCTTTAGCTTATTGTTTTCCTTTCTCCCTCAAGGTCCGCAGGCCAGCTTAAGTGAGTCTGCCACAGGATAGCTCTCAGTGACTGGCTGCAGAGACATGATTACCTCCACCTCAAAAGAAGGGAGGAACAGAGTGGCTTTCATTCTCGTCAGGTGCCTGGAGAGATCGCCCCCTCCTCTCACCCCTCTTTTCCTCTCCTCCCCAGTCTGCCTTTCCTCCTCACACTGTGACAGCCCCACTTCAAACCATCCAGCACAGCCTCTCTCTCACTTACTCTCTATCATCTGATCACACACAGCTGAAAACCCTTCCATTACCACACATTTGTCAAAAGAGGGCTGAGGAGAAATGGCACAGAGAGAGAAAAGGAATCTCCAGGGAAATGCCTTCACTGCTTTACTGGCATAAAATGAGAGGAGAGTATGAGAATACCTAACATTACACCTCCAATTTACACCTAGATAAAAATGCATCAAGAAAAGCATTATCATTCAGAGACAGACCATCACTTTATTTAAGCCAAACGGGGAAAACATTTTCTATGAGGGGGAAAGGGAAGTTGAGAAAAAGTTATTGGCATTGAGAACTGACAAAGGTTTTTCACACCATCAAAAAGTAATGACAATGTTTTGTGAGACCAGATCTGTTAAATCACTCTTGAATTCTCCATTACAACACATTAAAAAGGACAGCGTACAAACCGACCAAAGTACGTTCAGAAATCAGCTGTATCGTTGAGTCTGACAGTATTTAAGCTTAAGGGCTCTTTCAATTGCCTGTCAGGCCTTTTCCCCAGCTGTCCTGGTTCAACTTCCATAATCAGTTCTCTTTATGTTAGCTGTGATGGCCTAACATTATTCATGTAAAAATATTGATGAGCTCAACCGCTCATATTGTTAAAACTAGAGCTAAACATAAGTAAAAGTTTTCTAGACTAGCTGTCTACAAATCAACCAGCATCAAGACAAGAGCAATGGTGCAATGGTACGTTGATCCACACAGCTCTATGCAAGCCTTATTACTTTCACCCATTAAAGATTTAAAGCACTGTAATAGTCCTCGATCGAACTCCCCACCTGCCATAAAACTAGTTACCAGTACTGTTACTGCCTATCTATAGCCATGCTATCGTCACTCATTATTGTTATTCATTGCTTAGGCCTACTTGTTAAAATGTTCCAATCTACTGTGTTTAGTTTTAACTACTCCAATCTTTTAACTCTGCAACACTGAAAAGGGCCTGTAAGTCAGCATTTCGCTGTTAGTCAACAAATGCGATTTACGAAGCATGTGAAAACACAATTTGATTTGATACTGCTTAGGCTGTTTCTTTTAGCACTGCTGACATTGACAAAACCTCCAACAAACAGCTAACCAGAATTTTTTTGGCAAATTAACCTAACACTCTAATATGTACCTCAGCTCCTGACGTGACTAAAACCTAATATAAATCCTGTAGATCTAAACTGCTCCTCCTCTTCTTGTCCTAAATAATCACCTAGGAGCTTTTGGCTCTCTATGCTCTAGTCTGCAAGTTCTCCAGGGTGAAGGATAATGAGAAAAGGGGACAGAGTTTGAGGGACAAGGACGGTAAATCCTTCCCACTTTGGTCTGACATCAGTGGCTGCGATAAGAGGCGTTATCAGGCGTGATGAGGACCACTGAGGGTCTGCCACAGAGATAAGGACCCATGGCTCTGCACTCCATCTTTTGTTTCCCCAAGGTTTCCTCGATAAGGACATTTTGGCAGACAAATTGGACGCTCCATCAATGATAGGCTGAGTGCTCATTTTTTGGGGGGCCTGTGGGAATGACTTTGGAAAATATAATGTCTCATTTTACAAGCTATTGTCTTTTCTCCTGAGCTCGGGAGGAAAGGGGAATCGTGTACTGTATGGCCAGATAACAAGGTCACTGCGGAAAGAAGAAGGGCAGCGATGGGGGAGCTACAAGATGGCTGTCATGATTTAAATGGACAGAGGTCTGAAATGATCCTCTTAAATTCTTAGTGGATCCAGATGGCATTGCTCGGGGACATATGTGGCCTATCCGTCAGAGAGCAGGCTACCCTTGAGGGAGCAATTGATAAGGCACACAAACCTGATGTCTTTACATTTTACTGTAGTAATTTTCCACTCCAAGATTCTCTATATTTAGAGAGCCAAGCAAAAGCCTATTGTATTTGTTGGTTTTATTATTTGTCTTCTACTTTTACTGAATGTGATTTTTCTTCAAAACCATATATTTTAACATTTGTATATATATTTTACTCTTATATATATATATATATATATATATATAGTACAGGCACGCACACCCACACACATACCTCCTCTAAAAAGTATTTGACCCCTTATGCTCAACTAGTTTGGCAACATTAAGCACAATGACCGCAACCAAACACCTCATGTCATAAACCAGTTCTTGTAATGCCATAGAAGAATGTTGGCCAACATTTTCTAAAACAAACTGCTTTCATTCATTGATAGTCGTTATTAATTTATTTTCAAGTATTGCTTGTTTCAAGTCACCGACATCTCACTTGGTTTTAGGTCTAGACATTTACTAAACTATTCCAAATAGCACTTGAAAACACCTGGAATCCATCAAGACATTTGAATTACTGTATTTGGAAAGGTGAGTCAAAAAAGACATCATCCAATTTCTTTTTAATGTGTCTATTTCAATCTCAGGATCCTTTTAACTCAGTCCAGTTTCTGCATGCTGTTATGTCAAGTGATTCAGTCAGATTCTCTTATGTCCTTGATATTTCATTAATCTTCCTATGTCAATGCCTTTTTGGTTATAACATACATTAGAGTCATAAATAATTACACCCAAATGTTCATACCATCTTTTAGACAGAAAAATGTATCATGATTCCTTTGAATATTTTTGATGTGCTTCACAGCTGTTGGGCCAAACACCGTGTAAGCCGCAATCAAATGGTCGGATAGCATCAGGGACGCCTGGACCAGTATTGACTGTGCTTCTAGTGTGTGGCAGGAACTTCAAAGAGAACGGGTGAAGCCTCGAAGGGAAAGAAGACACAGGGGATGTGTGAGATGGAGACTTAAGAGCCTGGCTGGTAGGAAGCTATGCCAACCGTTCCCTTCTCTACTCCCAGCCAACATACGATCTCCCCGTAATAAAACAGATGAGCCGCGCACCAACGCTAATTTTCCCAACGGGCTTATCGAGAGGCTAAACTGATCTGTCTCACTGAAACACTGTTAGACGATACGGTCGGATGGATACGAAACACCGTGCAGGCTCCATGGTGACTGAGGAAGCAGTTGGAAAAGGCTCAGCGGTGGGGGTTGCGTTGGTGTGAATGCGTAGACCAGGTCTGTCAATATCCGGCTACTATCCCCCTCCTTCAAAGTGAAGGACCTGCCCTGTGAATATGTCCAATTCTTTAACCTCCTAGTCTATATTCCAGCCATAGTGTCAAAAGAGTCCCTGGTATTAACACTAGGTGACAGCTGCGCCTTCAAAAATGCTCTTTATCCGCACCGTGTTACGTGCGCGACATGCGGTAGTAAAGCAATTGATCTTGCTTCAGCTATATTAAACATGCCTACAAATCTATTCAGAAGGCTCCGCTAAGCACAGCGGATGCTAATTTAGTCCACCTCATTCCATCCTACCAAACTTGAACTACAGAGAGAGGGGGGAGAGATAAATTAATGAGTGAAACAATGAAACACTATGAGACTGCTTTGACAATAACAATTGGACTGGGACTGCTTTAACGGTACAGATTGGACTGAGACAGCTTGACAATACAGATTGGCCTGAGACCACTTTGACAATACCAATTGGACTGGGACTGCTTTAACGGTACAGATTGGACTGGGACTGCTTTGACAATACCGATTGGACCGGGACTGCTTTGACAGTAACAACAGAACAGTGTTCTCAGAGACTATCCTGCTGGATGAGGCCGGAGAGGCTTGTATCTGATGACATGCAATTTTCTGAAAATACAGTGGTTCATTCAAAGACCGTAAAAGTTTTCAAATAATAAGCCCTGCTTTACAAAAGGACACAAAACTCCATTAAATTCCTTTTTTTGGCCTTTTCCTTTGATAATAGGGTGAAATTGAAACATTCAGTTCAAGCTGAACAGAACAATAAAAGAAGCAAAGAGCCTATAAAAGGAGGAGTGGAGGACTATTCTAAATGGAGGGATGAGGGATGACTGGAAGGGCTTAAAACCCTCTTAGGACCACCAACCAACCTCAGTGGGACCAATGTCCAATCAGAAATAGCCTACTCTTATTCTTCCTTTTTCTTGCTTACACCTTGGTACGAAGAAGGAGAAGATGCCTTGTGAACATTTATATTTAGCAAAAAGGGCATCTAATTTGGTTATAGCCAGATGTTAATAATAGGGTATTAAAATGAATATCAGTCTACAAAGCCACTGGCCCAGATAACATCGGTCACGTGCTCTGAAATCCTGTCACAAGGAATAATCAGGTGAGTTCTGTGAGCTGTTTAAACGTTCACTGAGGGAATAAATAGTACCAGCTCTTTGGAAATCATCAATTGTATATCGAGTGCCAAAGAAGATTTGCCCTGCTGTCATCAATGATTATGGCCCTGTTACATTAACGCGGTCATAACGAAACATGTTGAACAGTTGGTTATCTCCCACATACAGAACAATGCATTGTAGAGCCCTTCCAATTAGCAAATAAGCAACAGTAGAGAAGTTGACGATGCTCTAGGGTATCGACTACACCTGGTTCACTCCCACTAAAAACACAGACCTAATCGCACAATTTACAAAGCAACCATCATCTATAATCCCAGCATAAAAAAGGAGTACAAATGTCTTGGCACAAAAGTTGGTGACGAGTTGAACTTTGGAGCCGACAGTGGGAAAGCATTATTAAAATAACAATCCAGAGTGCACTTCCTGCATATACGCAAGAGGCTGAATGTCAATCTTTTTTACAATCCTTTTACAGATGCTTTATTGAGGCTGTTTACTGTTGAAGTTTACTGTAGTTGCCTGGTTTGAATGTCCAAATGGGCAAACCAGAAAAGCCTAAAGGCTGTTGTGCCGGTCAGCGGCAAAATCATCAGGGTAAAGGTCTCTGACTTTTAAAACAAGTGTTCATACGCACGTGCACAAATAAATGACAGTATACTCCATCTGTACAACAAAGAAGCCGTACTGCCAACAGGGTGCACATTTCATGGTCTTTCCTGGTTAAAACCAGATAGATTCTAAAATGTCTTACCGAACCGTCCCTTCCAACTGGATTTTTAATAGAACTTAGATCTGGACCCATTGCTGGCCACATCAGAACACTTCAGCATTTTTTCCAAACTATTCCTAGGTGCCTTTTGAATTGTGGTTGGGATGACTGACCCAGGAAGACCCATGACTTTAGACTGATTTCTTTCTGACATGGTTTGACATTGTGCTTCAAAATGTCTTGGTATTCTCCTGATTTTATGATAGCATGAAAATGTTCAGGCCACCCAGTGCCAGAGGCAGCAAAGCAGCTTCTAAACATCTCTAAACCTCCTTCATGGTTGACTGTGGGGAAGGTGTTGTTTTCTTTGAAGACCGCATTTTGTTTTCTGTAAACACAGAGATGGTATGCTTAACCAAGAGCTCTATTTTTGCCTAATCTGTCCTCATAAGATTATCCCAGAAGTATAGCGCCAAGTTCAGGTGTTTCTGCAAATTGCAGTAGGCTTTCTTGTCCATCTCTGACCAGTATGGTTCTCCTTGTTCTCCTACTACACAAACCCTTTTTATTGATTTAGAGACTAGGTAAATAATGTGTAATGTGTTTAAAGGTCGGCCAGAAATTGTGGCATTTAATGTGCCTTTTCCACCTCCAAACAATTCTTCACTGCAATTTTACATCAACTTCTAGTGTTCAGGTTCAGAGAGGTTGGTTACAGTGGCATAGGCCTGGGAAAACAGTAGATCCATGTCTCAGGAGACTCATATTTGGATACAATCTTGTCTTATCTTATTTGACAATTCTCTGGTGTTCTTTCTTTTCTTCTTGCAGTACACATAGTGGCACAAAACAGGCGAGTTAGTATTTACCTCTATTCAAACCGGTCTAATCAGTGACTTTCAGTTTGCAGTCACCTGTAAATAACCACAGGTGAGATCAATTCCAAAGTGAAGTATAATCACCTGCTTGAAATCTGAAGCTACTCCTTGAACGTGCCAATAATATTGTCTGGACCATTTTAGAATTTCATTGGGGAATAACAGAAGTGTATACCCAAATATATCAACAGTACACTATAAGAGATGACACATTCATTCATAAAGTTCACGGCTGCCAACAGGTTTGTGTGGATGACTGGTTTGGAGGACGGTGGAGAAAATGGATGCAACGTGACAATGTCATGCAGGATTGATTATCTTATTTTTTCCCTAAAACATGAGCCTGTTGAGATAAATAACGTGAGAAAGGCCACCACGGTCAGACAGCAGCTGTACAGCACACACTGATACGAGGCTGTGCCCCGCCTGACCTTCCAGTCACATCTCTCCTTGAGCCCGGCCCCGGAGGGCCTTGACTGGAGCAGAGCAACACTGCCCCGAGACCCGTCCTTTCAATAAACACAAAATGCACGGACAAAAGACAAACACGCGCTTCACAGACAGACGTTAACCCCCCTCATCCCATTCCGCTCCCAATCCTCTCAGCCAGTCTTTGGAGCTCTCAGAATGCTCAGTTAATAATTAGATGATAATGAAACAAGGTTTAAGCTGAGCGCCCTTTTCACTCTCCAGTTGGATTAGCATTAGAGTGCTATGGTAATGCCCTTCCTTCCTTACCCACTGAAATCCCTGGCAGGCCCAAAAGCAAATACTGACACGGGAGGAAAATAACCCTCTCCATATAGGTTGACTTACAGAAAACCCAATTAGGCTTGGGGTGTTTTCACTTTGCCTGACATTTCTTTTATGTCTCTAGATTGTGTGCGGCCTCCGTATAGTAATCACTCCCATGACTAACAGAGCTACAAAGCCTGAAAGAGAGGTCAGCTGCCCAAAGGCTTTGGCAATCTGAAAGGAACGCACCCCGCATCGAAGAAGTGACAGCCACCCGATTAGACCCATCAGTGACACAGTCACAACGCAGAACCACTGATTCCTCATAGGGACCACGGTAAAATGTGGATGGAATTATCACTTTAAAGAACTGAAAATTAACGAGTGGTTTCGTGAAAAATTCCCATTAACTGTGAGCCCTACGGTATTAGGCGAAATCCCATCGATTCACCTTTGATGCCTAAACCGATACAGGGAAGACAAACTCAAAGACTGTCTACTGCACAACCAGTGGGACCTGAATGTAGGGCTTCTCTAGGGAACTGGGCTATGGGCGCCGGGGAAGCCTCTCCCCCATCTTATCAGACAAGCTGAAAATGAAATACAAGACTCAAATGGACGCAGGATCCTGTCTGAGCAATGGAGCCAGGCAGACAGGGCAAGCATAGAGCAGTCTGAGGCTAAAACAGACAGACAGCCTTGCTACTGCAGCTGCTGGTTTCATATCTGCACCGCCTCATGCATTTTTAATGGAATCTATTACTCCCGGATTAGCCGATAAGAGCCATCCTGTTTAAATTCTCTAACAGTTTGCATAATTGGTATCAGACCATGGCATAAGAGAGAACCACATCTTATGCTGTATTTTTCAACGAAAAAAGAAACAAAGAAAAACACAAGGTTGAACTGCAGGACATCCAAACAACCCAAAGCTGCTCGGTTCCACACAATGAGCGTGCTCAAGGCCTGAGGCTAACAACAATGACACTCATTTCCATTGAGATTAGCTCCTGTAAAAGGTATTACAACACTGTTAAGCAGGGTTTGGCAGATTGTTTTTTCTATTCAATACATGCACTTGCTCTAAAATGCATGGAAAATAAATACAATGGGTCGCTATATGAATGGGCCTTTCCCTGGAGAGACTTCTGGCAGATGCATGCTGAGAGAACCATGAAACATTTGCGAGCAGGAGGGAAAGCCTTGATTCAGAACAGTACACTATTCATTTAAATGTATCATTCATTCAGAATGAACACAACCCAAAAACACAACCTTCAACAAAATCAAAATTCTGTACTAAAATGGACAAAAACAATCATTACACTGCAGAGGCATTGTCAAGTTGGGGTGGGGGCTGAACGTAAAGCCCATACAGACTAATCATAAATCTCATGAACACATCCAGTGTTCAGGGCCATCAGGGAGCCTTGATACAGAGCACTGGGCTCACTCAACCCTGTCCTTGCACAGCACACATCTGCCAAGGTAAAAAAAACACTGCTTCTGCTCTGGGCATGGGGCCTGGCTATAGCCATGGGTGAATAAAAAGCAAGCAGGGCCTTGCCTTATCTTATCATCACACACACACACACACACACACACACACACACGCACACACGCACACACGC
>JACXGJ010000922.1:57807-100246 GCA_016801105.1 Esox niger | reverse complement strand
CCCTGGTTTATCATACTATACAGAATGTCCTCACTAGTCATGATTTACCCTGGTTTATCATACTATACAGAATGTCCTCACTAGTCATGATTAGCCCTGGTTTATCATACTATACAGAATGTCCTCACTAGTCATGATTTACCCTGGTTTATCATACTATACAGAATGTCCTCACTAGTCATGATTTACCCTGGTTTATCATACTATACAGAATGTCCTCACTAGTCATGATTTACCCTGGTTTATCATACTATACAGAATGCCCTCACTAGTCATGATTTACCCTGGGTTATTATACTATACAGAATGTCCCCATGATATTCATCATACAGAATGAGGATATCTGGCCTAAATGTAATAAAACACTGTGGTGGAGAGGAGTGTGATGAGGGAATTTGACATCTCCCAGTTATTTTGAAAGAAACCTCCATTTATATGCTTTGGTGTTTCATGATATATCATTGCAAGAATACTAATAATATAAATACTGAATACTACAACACGTGAAGAATATGATGTGCATTTCCTGAATATCAACAGCAAATAAAAATCATTTGCCACTAGGTGGCGACCACACTCCACAGAATATTGAATGTGGCACTTGTCTTGTCAAGCTGTCTATCCGTCTGAAATAAATGTCTATCTTACGTTCACAGGCGGTATATATTTGTATATATTTTCCATGTCCCTCCTTTGCACTCTGTCTTTTGGTTTGTCTGTACACTTTGCCCTGGAGGGACGTTTCCTCATAGAAGCACGCCACGTTGATCTGGCTTGACACATTGTGGCGTCCACCATATCATACTTCTACCATTGTCAGTACAGACGGCGGGTCTTTACTGAGCCGGGAGGGACAACGGGCATCCAGACTGCTTGTGCTGCGCTGTAGAACAAAACACTGCTCTAAGTTGCATGAAGAAATGGAAAACAGTTAACTGTGCTAAATGTTATTTATTTGAACAAACACAATATACAACATGAGTATCAGTATACTTGAGAAAAGATGGGTTGTTGTCCGATAAGGCCAGCAGCTAATTTCTGTATGCATGTATAAACAATAAGACATTATAAACAAACTAAATATAAACATTTAATAAATCCATGACTCACAAACTACATATAATTTTTGTTATAAAACTTTACTCACAACCTACATAGCAATATTTAATTTATATAAAACATTACACACAAACTTAGTAGAAATATTTTAAATAAATAAACCATTACACAAAATCAACATAGAAACATTTAAAATAAATATTACATTACACAAAAAACATAGACATATTTAAAACATATAAAACCTTACACACAAATGACACACAAACATTTCAAATAAACCTTTAAATATACAATGTAATGAAAGAGGTCAGAAAAGGGTTTCCGTTTCTTAAAATATTTCCAGAACAGGCAGATTGGAAAAACCTGTTCTAAATGTTGTTCTTTCCATTTGATGCCCTAGTATGAAAACGTGTACAATAATAATAAGCAGTGACTAGCCTATATTCTTTAAGGTTTGTGGAGCCAGTCCATTTAAAATGCGACAAACATTTGACACATAGAGCATGGTAATGAGTATTGGACTTTTCAAGTCAAACAACGTTTGTGCAGACATTCAAATTCTTTGATTGACGTTACCCCTTGTTGAGACACAATATCTCTCTGTCTTTTCAGACAAAATGTGTGTTCTTAGTAGTGTCACATAAATGTCATTGTAACCCTCAGGCCATTATGGCTCACTTTGAGAATGTTTATACTTTCTCTCTTTGTGTGTGTGTGTGTGTGTGTGTGTGTATGCTATGTGTTTTGCTGTATGTGTCTATATATACTGTCCATCTGAGTGTGTGTGTGTGTGTGTTGTCTGTGTGTTTCTCTGTGTGTGTCTGTGTATGTATGCTGTCTCACTGTGTTGATGTGTGTGTGTTTGTCTGTGTAGGTACTGCCTGTATTTGTGTCTGTGTACATACATTGTCTGTCAGTGTGTGTGTTTGCTCGTATACTGTCTGTGTTTCTGTGTGTATCTGTGTATATATACTGTCTGTCTGTTTGTCTGTGTATATATACTGTCTGTCTGTCTGTGTCTGTTTGTCTGTGTATATATACTTTCTGTCTGTCTGTGTCTGTTTGTCTGTGTATATATACTGTCTGTCTTTCTGTGTGATTTGAAGTCTGCTGGGTTCTGCTCCCCATGGGTCCCGCTGTGAATAATTCAACAGGGACATCCTTTCTCTAAATGTCTCCTGCTTGCCGAGATGTGTTGCCTGTTCTGTGCCTGTCTGTAACTGGTCTCCTGACTCATAATGACAGAGGATGTGACGGACAGCAGCGCTGGGGAATAACGCTGACCTCCGCATGGACGCTGTCTGCCTTCTCATCCAACGCAGCCGGCCAAATGGGCATGTTCTGCTACATTACAAGGGGTCTGTACTGTATGTGTCTGACCCATTGTTTCATAGTTAAACATGCTGTATGTTTTCCCTTGTAGACATTTTTGGCCGCCAGGATGTTCATTGAAACCACATACTGTAAACAACCCTCAACATTCTAATAAGTAATGTGTATTTGCTGTAAGGAAACTGGCATAACTGTTTCGCTCCACCCACCAATCTCCTGGTACCTCCTCACCAAGGCTTTTCGCGTCCTGAAAATAGCTTTCAAATTACAGGCCCCGCATTTGTTGTGTGTGTGACCAAAACAATTATGAAAGTCTAAAGAATTGGGTAATTAAAAGGTAATTTCTGCTCATCAGATCGTTTTTTTCCTCCGATGGCGGGGAGCTGTCCCGCTTGCTCTGCCCAGTGTTTACGTCCTCGTCAGCGTTCTGCAGGCATAGCAGCCTATCGAGGCTGACATTTAAATGGGCCGGTGTTCAACACAACTGTAATGATGGGACTGCATCCGATGGGGTGTCCCGCTGGGATGATTATTGCTGAACGCCGGCCCCTGCTTTCCCTCAATCAGACGCAGGGGGGGGTGAAGGGGAGGCGGGGGGGGTGAAGGGGAGGCGGGGGGGGGGGCGCTCACCATTTACATTCCCAACACTGTGATTAACTTTTATGCAAAGGAGGGTTCTGATCTAAGCTCCCTTCTCACCTGTATAATCAAAGACAAACTGAAAACACGCTACAGAAACCCTCCTTCCCTACACACACACACACACACACACACACACACACACAAACAGAACAAGATGACAACCCCCATACAACATTTCTCTACAAACATACATTACTGCATGTGTAATTGAATAATTGGAGGATTTTAAATGTGACAGCGAGTGGCAGGGGGTGGGCAGTGGAACATAGTTGCCAACTTGGGTCAGTGAACAAACAACTTTGCCACTTGCCCCCCGTGTCCCCCTTACCCCCCCCACCTGCATAGACACACCCGGACAGACAATGGGCCCCGGGACAGTCCCCCAAACCTAAGGGCCACAGCTGGCACCACCAGCCCAGTGGGCAAGGTCAGGCCACCGCGATGTCATCCCTGTCGGCCCCGGTGACATCACCCCAATGGCTGACTGACGCGGTGTCATTTCAGAACCATGTGAACCTGCTCGGCCCAGCTCGGCCCAGCTCCCTGTCCGCTGTAAACCCCGATGTAGGCAGCGCCGAAATGTGGAGACTGTGAAACTGTTCACTAGCACGCACAGGAGGTGTGAGCCCTCAAAAACAGTCCGAAAAGACACGCCCTCTAGTGGTCTCTCAGAACACACGCCTCCCCCTGGAACAGACTGTCTCAGCCTTCCGTCCCCTGGCCTCCTCACCTCACTCCCCAGACCGAAACCTCTGTGCTTACAGAACATCACGGGCGTGGTGCCTCAGGGTTCCACCGACTCCACCCGTTCCTGTAGTCCCCATCGTCCCACAGAGCAGGTATCGGTCCCGACCCAAATGGTATGTGACAGGTTGCTGCGGACCGTCACCCGGGGGTCAGATGTACAGCTGCAGACCTTCTGCTCTTCTGCTCACCGCCAGACACAAACTCCGACAGATTGTTCCTGACACTAGATACATCTACGCGTCCCCCTGACAGTGTGGTACAAATGCGGGCACTGTTTGTTTTGGCGTGCGTGTGTGAACAATGTTGAGCACCCCTCCTGACAGGTTTCTGCTTTGCAGGGTGACTAAACACTGTCTGTCATGGAGGGGAGATCTGTGGGGATGGTGCGATGAAGATGTCAGTGACAGCAAGGCTCGTGGGCGTCTCGAGGGCTGGGGTGAAGATGTCACTCGGAGAAGGACAGCACTCTCGGAACAGCGGCTCATGTCGGAGACAAATGCTTCAGTGAAACTACGAAACGATGGAAAAACATCTTGACTTTTGGCAAAAGGGGCTGATTCTTATTAAAATGTCTCACGCCGCGCGCTACGGATGTTACTGTCTCCTCACGCGGGGTAGAAGCTGATGCAAAGGTTATTGAACACAGACTGGATTACGTTTCAGGATTCATCCGCTATCATTCGTTCGTTTACCAAAAGTGACCATGGGTATGTATCTTTGGCAACTTTAGCATGGAGCTTTGTGTCTGAGTTTCTGCCTTCAAGGACTGGGTCACATATCCGGTCACCTACAAGAAATCCAAAATGGATTTGAAACAGGCAAAGCATCAGTACAAGGCTGAGAGTCTTATACACTCCATCTCAGACACTTGTCGGGTGTGGCAGGGTCTGTAAACCGTAACAGACTACAAAAGGACATCCAGCCCTAAGCTGCAAAGCGACGCAAACCGACCCAACCAGCTAAATGCTTTCTACGCTCACTTTGAGGAAGTAACACTGAACTGTACACAAGAGCAGCGACTGGTCCGGGCGACTGTGATTTGGCTCTCGGTTGCCAGTCAGAAAGGGGTTAGCATTGACCAGGCCACACGGAATACCCGTGAGCGTGCTCTGAGCATGTACAGACCGTCTGGCAGGTGTCTTCATGAACATCCTCCACCTCTCCGGACCCAGTCCACAGTATCAACTAGTTAAAAGCAAAGAGCTGATTGTGGAGTCCAGATAAGAGGAGGGGCCATCACACCTCCACCCACACTGACTGGGCGGATGTGGAGCGGGCCGCGAATCCCTAGTTCCTCAGTATCCATATCCACCAATAATTAACATGGTGCACGTGTACTGAGACGTGCACACGTACGAAGACTTCATATCAGAGCCTCTGAAACAATGTGATTAGTCAAAAGATTCCACAGCTGCGCCACTGACAACCCAGATATCCGCAATTGCACTCTGTCTTTGGTACTGACTATATGCACAGGTTAGGCTCTTTCCAGTATCCAACACACAAACAAAATCACTCACACGCTTACATAAACACACCAAAACACTTAACCTTTGCAACTGTTCATTATCCATTTGCTGCTAGCCATATGTACACACAGAGCCTTCTAGAAGTAATGCGCCATTGGAGCGTTTTCTCTTCTTTCTGCTCTATACTACAAATGTTTGGATTTGATTGGAAATAATTACTTTTTGTGTATTTGTATTTATGTACATTTTTTACTAAACTTTTTATCTCCTGTCATGTGATAATGGTATTGATAAATGCACCAAAACAACCCCCCCCCCAAAATGTAACACTGAAACCATAGAGCAAATAAAAATAAACCCAAATGTCCTTAAGAAGAAAGGACATTTCTTCTTAAGAATTGGATCAAAATAAGATCCAATACGTACTGTCCTAACAATGATACAGGGTGGTTGCCCCAATAACCTCATATACCACATAAACCAGCTACTGGTACTTCCTCTATATTGAACTAGGTACTGGTACTCCCTGTTAATTGAACCATGTACTGATACTCCCTGTATTTTGAACTAGGTACTGGTACTCGCTTTATATTGAACCAGGTACTGGTACTCCCTGTATATTGACAAGATATTGGTATTTGTATCATGTGCATTTATTATTTGAAAGGTGTTCTGGTTATTTGCCTCACTACTGATTAAACAATATTAACTGATTTACTTCTTATTTGATATAAATAAATAAAAATTAAAGTTTGGAAAAAGTTTCACACATGCTGGTATTGAAAAGCCTAATGTCTGATATAAACTGTTTAAAATGCAAATTGGTATTTGGACATGTCCAGTGAAAAAGAGATAAAGAGTATTAAAAAGTGAGAAAGAATGAAATACAGACAGAATTGGCTCTGTCCTGGTGGAGATCTCATGTATCTGGACCAAAACAGCAATCAGAAAATCCCATTCAAGTGATCTATGAAATCTCAGGACAGCATTAACATTATGTTTTATCATAGGCTAATGTATACTGCATGCTGTGATGGTCAACCACTCGGTATGAGGATACATCACCACGTATAACCATGCAGCCAACCGTCCTGAAGAGTTTACTAACATTCTCTGGCTATTATGTGTTGTGACCCGGACAAAGGGTGAATGTAAAAGCCATGTCTGCCATGTTCACCACGTTGTTGGAGTCCCTTAATGGACGCCAGTGTGTTTCCAAACTGACAGAGGTCACAACCATCACGGACTCCTGAAGTTTAGCTAATGCTGAGACCCAACTGTGGAAAGGCTTGATGCAAAACTAATGTGGCGCTGCTGCTGGCAACTTAATTACAGGGCACACTTAACAAAATAAAATGTCAACACAACGTTTTTAGGCAGAAGATTTTGAGATATAGTCATGAACAGGATACATAAGATATTTATAGACCACTAATGGAAATGCTTTCCTGGTCGTACCCTCACAACAACAGAAATAACAGAGCAAAAAAAGCAAATTCATTATAGTAATGACGACTTTTAAACTAAGGTTGCAAACAGTGTAAAGTGACAAGCACAATTTTAGTTTGAGGTAGGCCTTCTGGCAGAGTGCTGACCAGTTCCCATACCAGGCCAAGATGCAGCCTGTCAGTACCATCTCACTAGTACACAGGTAGTTTGTGGAAGATTTATTACTACTAAAATCTTTTAACTTTTGTGGAATCATGTTTTTAGAAAATAAGCCTAGTTAATACAAACATTTGTCATTAATCCAGTACTTAGTCATTTTCAACAATTTAATGGCCTATTACATATGCCACCATATATCCTGGGCCTTCAGAAATGGAATAGAAACAGTAGAAGAAAAAAATATTTCCCATCATTCTAGCTGTGATTATTGCTCCATACACTAATATGAACAGAATTAATCCTTTGAGGGACAGTTTAATGAAGACTAATAATTACCTAGACAGCTCAATTATTTCTATGCACTGTGTGAGAAGGGTGTTTAAATGAGGCTGCTTCTATATGGGATTTATGCCTGACTGAGGGAAGGTAACATTAACAACAGAACTGTTTCCCAGTTCCATCCAGCCAATGAAGATGAACCGTTTACCCTTTCAGACTGGAGAGATATCCACTCTATAATGAGACACACAGATAGATGACCCCATCAGCTGTGTATTGTGAACTGTGCATTGTATGCTTTGTAATGTGTACTGTCCAGTATATAGTATGGTGTGTTGTATGCTTTCTAATGAATATTTTATGAAGTACTGGGTATTATGTTCCTGTTATGTGTATTGTATATAGTACTGTGTATTGTGTTCTGTAATGTGTTTTGTAAATGGTACTGTATGTAGTAATGTGTATTGTGATCTGTAAAGTGTATTGTATGTAGTACTGTGTATTGTGTTCTGTTCTATGTATTGTATATAGTACTATATAATGTATTTTTCATTAAGCAACACGATCACTTAAATAATACAAGATTACATCACACTCAAACTAAACAGAGAACACCTCTGTGTTGAGCATAAAGCCCTTTGCAGGCTAAATCAACACAGTCCCAGGTTAAGGTCTGGGAAGCTATCTGGCCTGACAGAACCCCAATACAACACACTTCGCCCGACTTAGGTCAGTTGGTATAATTCAGTGCCAATTTCCCCTTCCCAAACCTCAGAGCCAAATCTATCACAGCGCAATTCAACATGTTACATCCATTCCATATTTTTTTCCACAGAAGACTATTTGATCCACATGAACAATCATAGTTAAGCACGTGGCAGATACAATTTACCGTATGGTTGATCTGTTGCTCATCAGTTGCATGGGCCAGGCCTAATATTTGCATAATCTGAATGAGAGAGAGAGTGGAAGTATCTGTCAGAGAGATGTGTATATCTGCATGATTGAAGTCAAAGGGATAACTTAGGAGGATTTCTACCAAGTCAATTAATCTCCCTCCTCCCTCTCTGCCTGTCTGTCAACCCACACCGCTTCAGCTTCATTTATTACGGCGGGAGACGAGTGACAGAATCGCCATTAAAGTGAGACGCTGACATTACTTAAAAGAAAGGGCATCACACAGTTGGCTGATGGAAATTAAGCACCTCTTGCTCATATGCATTGAGAGTGGCGCTATACCACTGTGATGGAGATGCACATCAACCGCGGCGCCTCGCAGGCTAATAGCTGGGGCAGCGCTGGTTGTTGTGGCGGGGGGGGGTGAGTGGGGCACTGAGTCCTCCATCCCTGGCCCTGGGAGACCCCGGCGCGCACCCCCCCCATCCCCCCCCCCCCCAGTGAGACAGTGTGTGCCACTCAGCCAGTCAGGCGGGGGGCCCCCAGCTGGGCCACATTTGGGAAATGCCAGTGAGCATGGGCCGCTTGCTTCACTAGGCTCAGCCCCACGTGCATCCCATGGAGCCAAGCACCGGCCGGAATAACCTTCCGAAGGGTGCCGCCAAGACTCGTGTCTTTAACGAATACTACACAGTGCACGCGCACGGACCTTCATGGATGTGTGCAAAAAAGCTGACGCACCCAGACACACACACACACACACACACACACACTTGTATTTCCACTGGCTCAGCAACATCCTCTCCGGATGTGAGCATTGATGCTTGGATCTGTGGTGTGGAAAATGACCCAATTGATCAATTGTGGTAAGGTGTGTGTAAGTGTGTGTGACGGTGAGAGAGTGAGTTTGTGTGACAGGGTGTGTATGATAAGAAAAGATGAGTGCTTGTCATCAATTGCCTCCATGGTTAACATTTTGATCCAGACTTCAATGAGGCTGGTGACAGAGCAGTGTGAGGTTACGGATGGAGCAGTGTGAGATTGAGGATGGAGCGGTTTGAGGTTGAGGATGGAGGGGTGTGAGGTTACGGATGGAGCGGTGTGAGGTTGAGGATGGAGCGGTGTGAGGCTGCGGACAGAGCGGTGTGAGGCTGTGGACAGAGTGGTGTGTGGTTGCGGACGGAGCGGTGTGAGGTTGATGATGGAGCGGTGTGAGGTTACGGATGGAGCGGTGTGAGGTTGAGGATGGAGCGGTGTGAGGTTGCGAACGGAGCGGTGTGAGGTTGCGGATGGAGCAGTGTGTTTACACAAGGACTGTCCCACAGATCTACAGGGCCAGTCAACACAAGCCCTGATCAGCCAACCTGTTTAGCCAACCAGGGCATGAAAACAGCTGGTCAGTGGTCCGGCTGCTGCCTGCCCAAAGCTAAAGCAGTGGACACGTCAGAGCTAATACTGCTCCTCCCAAAATGCAACTGGTTCACTCACTCAGCAAAGGACAGACACAAACAGGAAGCTCCTACCCTGCCAGCATAGTGCTCTGCTCCTAAAACCTGCTTTAGGGGTATCAGTGGGAGATGGAGATTACTAGTTCATTACATATGTATTTATGTTTGTGTTATATTGGATTATGTGAGGAAACGAGTTATTATGAATTAATTATGTTTCTAAAATCTCTAGGCTGTTGGAGAGATTAATGTTGGTAGATTGGGTGGAACTGAAGGATTCGTGTACTGAAGACACAATTCCAGCCTCTGGGCCCTGGTCCAGAACAGACTGTCTGTGCCCAGAGAACCTGACGCTAGCCAATCAAACACCAGTTAATTTCCAGTCTTTTTATGGATGGCTGATAGTCAACATGGAGGCAGGGGACTATGGCAGTCCCAGTCTAACCTGTGGAGCATCATTATCTCCTTTCAGGTAAAGGCTAAGCTGTTATGTTTGGGGCCAGAGAGAAACCCATTAATTACTTGTGTGTCTGTGACTGGATATTGGCACACAGTAGCTTGCTGCTAAATGGACTGGCAGTAACAGGGAGTCTTGGAACAGGCTTTGATGTTGTATACAGTACAAGAGCTAAAATCCAGATTACATGCAGCCAGATGAATACAGAACACTGACGCTTAAAGTCGGATAACACACACACACACACACACCGCAGTGTATGCCTGTGTGTGTGTGCGGAGGGAGGGGGTTTAGTGTGATGTTCAGCGCATGGTCCTGTACAGTCAGCGGGGTGACCTGGTGTGGCTCCGCCGGTGTTGGGGAGCTTCTGGTTCTCTGAGGTTCACAGGGCAATGGAGCATATAGGCTAGCAACACACACACACACACACACACAGCTCAACCGAACAACATCCAAGTCACCCACTGCTCTATGGACAAACACCAGTCAGGCAGTCAGTTAGTCCGGCTATGTTGCATCAAGTTTTTTTCCTCTACCAGTCGTGACCACATATTACCATACAAACTAGAAGTGATCTTCATCGTTATTGCAGATGCATGCATAGCAGTTCTAAAAAACACAAAGGAAACGTAGTTGTCAGCCAGGCTTTGCGTTCTCCTCTGATAAACACTCTGAACTAGACTGGATGGTGTCAGGATCCATATGCAAACTGCAGCCTGCAGATACGCTGAAAGAAAGGGATTTTTTTCGGCCATGCCTGGATGTCTTGTGAAAATCCACATACAGTTTCAAGGCCATGATGGGGGGACTTGGAATCACATAGTCCTATCTGGCATGACAGGCAAGATGGAAGGACACAGGCACAATGACAACAGACATGACAGTGTACGGTCCTCTATTAATTTGGCCAAAATTGATGTTCCTGCCCATTGGGTAGGCCACAGGTTTTCTGCCTTCCCCCTTTTGGACATATGTTAATAAAAAGTCATTTGAAGTCGGGGGAAAGGTGTTGTGGGAGACAATTGGTTGGTCGATTAAGCCTATTAAGCCAATGTCTGCCAGGAATGACAACTTTCTTATTATCTAACAAAAGACCAATTTTTCGAATTGTTCCCCCAAAGCTTTTGCACATTTTGCAGAGTACAAGTGGCAGAGTACAAGATTAGGCAGGTCTAAGCCCAGAGTGGTTAATATCAGGGAAGTGGCTGGTCCAACAGTGGAGGTCTTAGATGTCCCGTGGTTATGATGAACCTCTGGGTACTGTCTGTCAGGGCTCCGACTGCGAGGAATCATGTTTGATGACTTGTCTCCAGGCCTACAATGGCAGCGCTCAGATGCTCCCAACTGGAGATGGTGTGGTGTTTTCCTGACCACTCTGGGTAAGGACTAGCAACTCATCTTGTTCTTGGAAGCAATGGCTTTGTGTGTGTTTTGCAGGTGCTCACAGTGGATTTTGTCCACTACAAATCCACTTGTGATACTGGAACATCCTGTAGCCAGGATAGAATCCAGCAACAAATAAGCACCATGTAAAGAAGTTGTCTGTTAATGCTCATTTAAAAACATTAGCAAACTGACATATGAGAAAAGACAATAGAAAATATCCTGACAACTTGTTTGCCAGCCAGACTTTGCATCACCCTCTCTGGAAAACAGGGAAAAGTGGGTGGAGCCAGATTGCCAAATGTCCATTGTAGCCTGCTGATTGGCTAGAAGAAAGGGCTTTTCAAGTCCCTTTATAACTCAGACTGTCTGCATTCTGTTGTAATATCTTCTGTGCTTGGTCATAATATTGATATTCATCACTGTTTGCTCATATCTGGATCAGTTTTTGTAAGTTGGTTGATTTTATGAGGGCGTGAAAGGTTCTTCAGACATCAAGCAGGCTTGTCAGACTGCTGAGAATCACATGACTAAGCTCACCTTGGCCTCTACCACTCTGCAACCCTCTGAAGTCCAACACATATCTGGTGTCTAGATGATACATCAAAAGGTTCATTCCTTCAGCATGGACTGCCATTCAATGATGCAAAGTGAGCCGGTGGCCACTCCTGTGGAAGTAAGAGGAGCTACAAAGGCCTGGAATTGGGTTTGTGAGGCCATGCCAAGTTTCTCCATGGAAATCAAAGACAGGGCATTCATTCAGAGACGTCTTCAATAAGTGATGAGGCTGTGTGATAATGGAGGCTGCATTATTATCATGTAGAAGAGGAGAGAGGTCAGGGTAGGAAGAGTCTGCGTGCCAGACTAATAAATACTGCATGGGCTGGAGTGGGCTTTCACGAAACTGCTGAGAGAGATGGCAGAGTGGTGTGTGTGTATCTATATATATATATATATATATATATATATATATATATATATATATACATATATATATATATATATATATTCTTATATACAGTTCTGGAAAAAAATAAGAAACCACTGCACCATTTTCTTTGCTTTCCAAAAAAGTTGAAAAAGAAAGTTTTGAGTGAAGAACCGAAGCGTTCAATTTGCAGGGGTCTCTTAATTTTAACTTCTCTCAGACTGGCCAAGTATCTCAGACTGGCCTCAAGAATTATTTCAGACTGGCCAATAACAATAAATGATTAAGATGGGCAAAGGAACAGACACTGGACATAGGAATATTGAAAAAAATTGTTATGGACAGAGTCATTTAAATTTGAGGTGTTTGGATCACAAAGAAAAACATTAATTCGACGCAGACCAAATTAAGATGCTGTAGGGATGCTTGACACCATTTGTCAAGCATAGTGGAGGCAATGTGATGGTCTGGGGGTGCTGTGGTTATGATAAGAGAGGGATCTCTCTAATATATGTAGAGTACAAGGGCTCTTGAAGAAGGAAGGCCATCACTCTATTTTATAACATCGTGCCATAACCTGTGGACGGCGTTTGATTGGAGTAAATTTCCTCCTACAACAGGACAACGACCGACAGCACAGCTCCAAACTATGCAAGATCTATTTAGAGAAGAAGCAGTCAGCCGGAATACTGTCTGCAACGGATTGGCCAGCAGTCACCGGATCTCAACCCTACTGAGCCTGCTGTTGTGAGAGCAGCTTTACTGTATGGTACGTAAGAAGCGCCCATCAAGCCAATCCAACTTGTGGGTGGTGCTTCAGGAAGCGATATCTTCAGATTACTTCAACAAACTGACAACTAGAATGCCAGAGGTCTGCAGGGCTGTAACTGTTGCAAATTAAGGATTCTATGAGGATATTTAGTTTGAAGGACAATTAAAAATAATCACTTCTAACCTTGATAATGCCTGTATTTACTATTCATTTTGCTTTGTCCTATTCAAACAAATTTCATCTACGTTTTCATGGAAAACAAGAAACATTTTAAGTATGACCAGACTTTTGAACAGTAGTATACATTATATATGTTTTTAATTTCATAAGCCACACATGGACATATTTGAAATTAACAGATAACAGATCAGGCTGTGTTTGGCATTGCAGATATCTAACACAGAAAAGATAAACAAAACACTGAAAAGCCTACAGGAAAGGTCAACCTAGATTAAGACCAGAGAGAGTTGGGGAGTTGTGTCAGTGTTTAATGAGCCTGTGAGTCTGACGCAACCCTGGACATGGCCCCTGATACAGCCCCTGACAAGGCTCTGGACATGGCCCGATACAGCCCCTGACAAGGCTGTGGACATGGCCCCTGACAAGGCTCTGGACATGGCCCCTGATACAGCCTTTGACAAGGCTCTGGACATGGCCCCTGACAAGGCTCTGGACATGGCCCCTGATACAGCCCCTGACAAGGCTCTGGACATGGCCCCTGATACAGCCCCTGACAAGGCTCTGGACATGGCCCCTGATACAGCCACTGACAAGGCTGTGGACATGGCCCCTGATACAGCCCCTGACAAGGTTCTGGACATGGCCCCTGATACAGCCCCTGACAAGGCTCTGGACGGGGATTAGCTGAACCCTATGGGTCAGGGCCCCCCGACCACTCCCATGGGTTAGCCACAGGGGTCACCGTAGCAACGCCAACCGCCAGTTTCCCATGATGCCCAGAATGCCGTGGTCTGTGATAGCCTTCCCAGAATTCCCATTACTAATGATGTTTAATTCTAACTGGCCTCAGTGGTGACACATAGAATCTGTCAAAAACATCTAAACTAATATCAGTATAAAAACTAGAGAGCTGAATGTCTTGGGGTTCATAGTTCTAAGCCTCAGCCTCCTGTTATAAGCCTCCTGTCTAAGCCTTCAGCCTCCTGTTATAAGCCTCCTGTCTAAGCCTTCAGCCTCCTGTTATAAGCCTCCTGTCTAAGCCTTCAGCCTCCTGCTATATTGCTGAAGCATGGGTTTGAATCCAACTCACAATGTTTACAGCAAAAACTCTCTACTCTATATTTAATACATTTTCTATCCAAAGAAGCACAAAATGCCTGAAAACCCATCAATCTTTAAATACAACTACATGGAGTCAGGACAGGGTGCCAGTCCCCCCCCCCCCCCAAATAGAGAACACAGAAGTGGTCAAACAATGAAAACACCAGGAACATCATTATTAGAACAAATAGCAGCTGAGCAAGAGGCAGCTGCTCCCCCAGAGCGCTGGGGCCATGTTGCAGGGCTCCACAGCCAACAAGCCCCTTAGCGATGCCTGCCTCGTCCCAGCCACAGCGAGTCACTAGTGGGAAAACAATGCGCGACCCCTCCACAGATGTGCCCGGAGTGGGCCTGTCAGAAGCGCTTAGCGTGACGGCTACTCAGCCCTCTGTGGCTTTCTGTGGCTCTGTCACAGGTCAGTGGGTGACGGGCAGGGGCAGCGTGCCTCGCTGGCCCCAGGCCCGTCCCTGGTTAAGGCACACTGGGGAAAGGTGTGCCACGCCATCTTACCAGCTTGTAGCAGTGATGTCCATTATCAACTCATTGACTATGTCTTGCATTTTATTTTCCAAGTGATTTACAATTGTGAAGGAATAATAGATTTCTTGTTTTATTCGTAATACAATTATTCATACAGGAGAGGTGGACTTAACTTAGAAGTATTTGCTGGCATTCATGAAATTAAGTTTAGTCATTAATGTAATCACTTATTCTGGTTGATATAGTATGAATTACACCAATTTAGGATAGAACCAGAAATACGGGTTGATGGATTATGACGATGTCTCAGTTGACCAGGTGTCTCAGTTGACCAAGTGTCTCAGTAGACCAGGTGTCTCAGTAGACCAGGAATCTCAGTTGACCAGGTGTCTCAGTAGACCAATTGTCTCAGTAGACCAGGAATCTCAGTTGACTAGGTGTCTCAGTAGACCAGGTGTCTCAGTAGACCAGGAATCTCAGTTGACCAGGTGTCTCAGTAGACAAGGTGTCTCAGTTGACCAGGTCTCTCAGTACACCAACAAACAAGACCTTCCCTGTCTCTTTTGAAATACAATTAAAGTTATTCTTTCACAATATAAACAATCTAGATCAAAATCAGGTGATAGCTTACGATTATTTTTCAATATCTAGCAAAAAAAATATCTGACAGTAGGTTCATTTAGATAGCAAATAATATACGTTTTTAGATAATAAATATCTTAATACATTTAACATCCCCTAGGAGAGTAATTATGCATTTAGATACTGTATAGCCCAGGTCTTTCAACAAAAATAAAAAATAATTAGCAGTATCTAATTTCATCAGATCTATAGATTCTTGATACCAGAGTAACATAACTTCTCAGGAGCGGATCTGTCTTGATACCAGAGTAATATAACTTCTCAGGAGAGGATCTGTCTTGATACCAGAGTAACAGAACTTCTCAGGAGAGGCTCAGATCAGATCAAGCTACTGTGTGTTGTCTTTTGGAATGAAGACAACAATAACAACAACTGGAGCATAAGGACAAGGACGTCCCTGGGTGAGTGGCTCAGTCACAATGCAATTGGCTTCAGCTGCAAACGAGACCGATCGTCACTTCACCTAATGAGTAGCGGGCTAAGGTACAGTACACACACCCATTTAACACGGCGAAACCATCCGTCCGGAGCACATCTGGGTCTGTGTGAGGTAATCTGTCGGTACAGTAGCCCTGGCTCCGCATTACTAGTCGAGCATTTGAGCGACAACGCCTTAGCGCGGTCTCGTAATGAATCGTGAAGCGACTAATCGGATTTTGTTAAATTGCATTAAAGAGGCTGGGATGTGCGAGGGAAGACGGTGGTGTTGAAGCCGAGCAAGGCGCCGTGACAGTGTGAGCGTGTGTGTTAGAGCGTGCGTTTTGGGGGGAGAGGGGAGCGCATTACGCACCAAAGAGCCACAGAGCGTGTGCTCTTCTCAGATACGTACCGAGAGTTCTGTCAGATTCTGAACATTTAACCTAAGCCTGATTTGGGTGTCGAAGCAGTGAGATATTAATGCTCACACATCACGTGCAGATGTTGTTGGGTGAAATCATGTGGAGTAATAGCTTGTACCAAAGCAGTAGGGGCAATCTTCAACAATGGCTCAATAGTCGAATTCAACACATATCTCTCTCAATAAATATTTTGTTTTATTAACATTATTAGGTTGATTAATGAGCATATTAGTTGATCAAACTCAACAGCGACAGTGTTTATTAAAAGTTCAAAATGTTCTTGTTGCGAGGCCCACCTGTCATTCCACGGGTGTCTGCCGTCGTCAACGCCACCCTGTCACCGTGAGGTCACCTCTGCTTAACAACCTTTCATCCTGTCGATAGTGTGGAGCGAACACACCCTCTCCCGCATCAGCGTCAGGTCAACGCCCCCGGGAGAACCGCCGGGCCTGGAGCAGCAAAATGCGTCTGTATCCTTAAATGCAGCTCGGCTGCCACCCCCTGACAAGGCACGGCTGCCCCCAATCAAGCCTCATCAGGGGTCGGCTAATAGGGGCAAGAGCCTGATGAAGAGGGATGGAAGTGATCCCACCACATAAACATTATCCAACAAGTTACTGCTAAAAGAAGACGATGTGGAATAAAGGTGCCAGCTACCTATAGCATACAGCGGTCAGTTCTTTGCACTTGGGTAATAAATAACCAACCTTAGGAGAAAGGTGGCCAGCTTTTCCAAAGCTCCAGTGTCGTCAAAGACTGCCTCTGATCCTGTGCATTGGCAGCCAATGAAAAGAGCCCATGAAGATGATTAGTAAGCAATACACAGTGTTATATCCAGGTTTATATACATCCATGTTCATTCCAGACACCAGATGAAAGATGGTGAGGGCCTCGCCTCTGTATGTTGTGGGTGTGAGCCTCTGTGTAAGAGGAATCCTCCGGGTGCCACAGAGAGACAGTCATGGATACAACCAGACAGAGCTGAGGCAGGCCATACTGAGGATCTCCCCTGTCTAGCACAGTGACACCATGGCAGGGGGGTACAGAGGGATAGGGCGGGAGGGAAACAGGATGGGAGAGAGGTATGTCAGTTAAAAGAGGAAGAAGATCAAACAAGATGTCACAAATGGGCTAAGTCATTATGCTTGGCTAACCCCGGACGTCTCCCCCACACATATCACTCACGTCAGGATGCTGTTCGAGTCACTGATCTCCTGAGCCTGCCAGAATGGGATTTCACAGTTGAGCGCCATGCATTGGGCTGGGGACTCCATCCTACTTTTACAACAGCTTGACCATAACCTCACGACTTCCGAGAAACCTCTCACTCCTAAACAGTGTCCTTAAAGTCGGAGGTACGAGGCTTAAACGCCATCCGTGCATGTGTAACGAAGTGCACTGTGTAAGGACACTATTGCCCCAATTGACATAAGGACTCTAAAGTCAACATGTACATTGCTTGACAACATTAAAACAATGAATATACGGCATGTTGTATTAGAATGGCCCAGAGAGTGGATACTGGAAGAATTCAGCCTGTAAGTTAATACTCCACACATCCCAGTCAAATCCAGCCCACTCCACCATTATTCCCATTTAGAGGCCAGGATCTGTACTTTGTCAGGTCCATGACATCACTGCTAATTTGAACATATTAAATGACTCAAATATTATCACATTATGGTCAATGGTGTTTATGTACGCTGACGAAGACCCAGTAGTGGATCACATGAATAGATTTTTTTTTCTCCAGCCCTGCAGGCAAGGCAGTGAGAGGGAAACATTAGGAGTGTTTTCTTGCAGTCTCCTGCATGCAGCAACACGACATGGCTCGGTCTAATCTCTGGACTAACTGATACAGTCTGGACTGACTGTTCATTATTATCCATTAAATCACATTCTGTCCTCACACTTAACATGCAAACTTCTCCACTGACTTTAGGTCACACTTCCATGTGATTTGTTACCACTGGTCAATAAGAAATGTTCTTCTGGACAACCTCAAAAACATAATAGAGTATGTCTCTGTGCATTTTACAGTCAAATATTCTTTAAAAGGAGCAGAAGGGAGGTTGATGGAAAGAGAGCAGATTATCTTGGCAAGGGCTAAGTATCTTGCCTTGGTTGAAAGACAAAGTCAGTACTATACATACACCACCATATCAAACAATTAGTCCCTCTAACCTAACTCAATTAGAGTCCTGCTTACCAAACCCAGTTAAAGTCCTGCTTACCAAACCCAATTAGAGTCCTGCTTACCAAACCCAATTAGAGTCCTGCATCACCAACCCAATTAGAGTCCTGCATCACTAACCCAATTAGAGTCCTGCATCACTTACCCAATTAGAGTCCTGCTTAACTAACCCAATTAGAGTCCTGCATCATTAACCCAATTAGAGTCCTGATTATCTAACCCAATTAGATAACTACAAACCTAACACAATTACAGTCCTGCTAAACCAGAGGTGTCAAACCAGTTCCACCGAGGGCCAAGTGTCTGCAGGTTTTCGCCCTCACCTTGTACCTGGTTGATTAATTACGTCACTAATTGGTTAGTTTCTACCCTCACCTGGTTGTTTTGGTCTGAAGTGGGAACCAATTTAAAGGAAAATAAAAAACCTGCAGACACTCGGCCCTCCATGGAACTTGTTTGACACCCCTGTGCTAAACTAATACAATTAGGGTCTGTAGCAGCTAATAAAGTAATAACTATCGTTAATATAATAACTACCAAACTTACTATCAAAGTGAACGCGTGCGATGAACTGAAAATACTTAACGCTGTAATGTTTTTGTCGCCGTTTACGCATAATTTTTTTGAGCCTCGGCGCCATCCAGTAAAAGCTTGACTTTAGTGGGATCTGACATAATCGCGCTACTATCACGCGTTTATTGTTTACCAGTAATTATATTGGCGGTTGATTTGACCAGTGCGCTTCTCAGTCTTTTTTTTTTCAATATATTGGAGTTTGATGTCGTGAATCGTGTTGACTCGGCACTAGTATAATAACAGCCTAAAAATGCGTTAGTAGGCTACACATGCGTTTGTGAAATGGATGTGAGGAAAAATGAATATCTCTGCTTGCGTCTAGCACCCCAGTCTCTCAACAAAACCCATCAAACGATAATGCTAGCCATGGCGGCTAGCTCTGTTGCTTGAATCCACCTGCTAACACTTGTAGCAACGGTAAGTTGTCATTATTTCATGTTTTTGCTAATCTAAGCTAATCATTAATGTTTCCACCAAAGCATATTCAAAGTGAAATTAGCGAATTACTGTCCTCTGCATGAATTACAGATGTACCCTGACTTAATGTTTGTACACAAAAGGCTCCACCCACCATGACTACCTTATGCCATTGCCTATTCAAGTAGCCTACCTCATGCATTTGTTTGAATTAGGTAAAAACTATTGTGGCTAACATCATTCAGGAAATTGAATGTTTACATTCATTCACCGGAACCCCCTTCTAACCACAGTCATTGTGGTAAGTTATGGACTGACATTGTACGTATATTGAACTAAGTTAAGGGCATTGACAACTTGCGTTTATTTAATTCCAAGTCAAGCTCTCGCCATAGTTTGCAATAACACAAAATATGTATTTTATTACATTGAATAATGGAAAATATATTTCTTTATTCGCAGTTATTACATTAACAGTAGTTATTACATTATTGGCTGCTACAGTGTCCTACTTAACTGATATAATTACAGTCCTGCTAAACTAACATAATTACAGTCTTGCTAAACTAACACAATTACAGTCCTGCTAAACCAACACAATTACAGTCCTGCTAAACCAACACAATTACAGTCCTGCTAAACTAACACAATTAGGGTCCTAAACAAACACAATTAGAGTCCTGTTGAACTAACAAAATTAGTGTCTTGCTGAACTAACAGAATTAGAGTCCTGCTAAACTAACACAAACACCTCCCCATATTGGAGAAGAGGACCCATCCATTTAGGGCTCACTGAACAGTAAATTGTGGATAGATTAAGGCGGGAAAGTGTGAAATCTAGTTGAGCGTAGACACAGAGTGTCACTGCCTTGGCCTCTGTGTGTGTTACACATGGATTTGTACACGGCCTGGCGTGCAGGACAATACAGCATCCAGCCCAGTGAGTGGATCATGGCCTGCAGAACTGGAACTCACCTGGACCGTACACTAAAGCACAACAACAATAACAACAGCCACGGTGGAGGCTTCCTGACAGGCCAGATGAGATCCACTGGCTCCGCTCCCATGGCAACTGGAGGGTTAGTGAACCCTAGTTGAACCACCCCTAAATCCTACCAACCTCAACTTTGCAGTCACCTTAAAGCTGATAGCCAGCGCAGCGGCGAGAGCATTTCCTTGGCCAACTTCACCCAAGAGCTGAGGTGAGGAGGTTTAAATTGACATGGTTGAACAAAGTTGTTCTAAGATACCTTGGGTATGAGCCATGTATTCTATCTGTGTCCTGTTTGGATTGTCCAGACCTAGCACGCTGCACAACAGTATCAGAAGGAACCTGGACCAATTCTGGCCTTTCCTAAAAGCAGCACACAGAAATGGCTTAACAGTGGAAAATATATTTGAGTCCAGATAATAATTACAGTGTATTCTACAGGTGAATGTGGTCACATCGCCTTCAAGACGTAAGACAGCTCTTCTTAATTACATATGTTCCATCCAGGCTATGGTGTCATCTTCAGAAAGATCATGTGCAATACGGCTCACCGTATGGATTTGTACTGAACATGCAGGCAGCTTAAATATAGCATCCTGTCAACATGAACCGTAATTATGGGTGGCTCGAGAAAAGACTGTGATGAAATACTGGATCTGCCTCTATTTCGGTCTCTCCTGCCGGAGGAGTGTCAACAGAGAGACAGTTTAACACCCTCTTCCTTCTCTACAAGGTTTACAGCTCTTACAAGTTGAGTGGTTTTGAGAAACTTTCCTTGACAACTTGATCCGAACTCTTAACGCTCTGAACATTTATCGTCAAACACAAAGCATGGGCTGTATGTAGAGGACATCAAGATGGCGCTGTAGCTTTTCAGACAGGTTCCCTGGTCCGTCTTTCATATGAGCCCATTATTTGAGTTTTCACCGGGAGTAACTCCTAATAACTCATCTTCCCTTTCCAGTCTTTTTCCTTCAACTTGTCTGATGAGAAATTATCCGGGCAAAAGTTGGCGTTATTCAGGCTACAAGATCTGACAGGCTACAAGCTGGTTTCCTGTCCACAAAATACTTTGGGAAGAACAGCCCTGTATCTGTACCAATAGCTTCATCAATAGCTATTACTAATCCTGCTCTGGTATCAATCCGGAAGCCTGTGGAATCGGTCAGGGAGTCAGGTTGGCGTCCATGTTGGAGCCCTTGGAATCGGTCAGGGAGTCAGGTTGGCGTCCATGTTGGAGCCCTTGGAATCGGTCAGGGAGTCAGGTTGGCGTCCATGTTGGAGCCCTTGGAATCGGTCAGGGAGGCGGGTTGATGTCCATGTTGGAGCCCGTGGAATCGGTCAGGGAGTCAGGTTGATGTCCATGTTGGAGCCCTTGGAATCGGTCAGGGAGTCAGGTTGGCGTCCATGTTGGAGCCCTTGGAATCGGTCAGGGAGTCAGGTTGGCGTCCATGTTGGAGCCCGTGGAATCGGTCAGGGAGTCAGGTTGATGTCCATGTTCGAGCCCGTGGAATCGGACTCTGCACTGACATGACTGATGCAGGACCACTGTTAGTGAGTAGGAAGGAAATAGAGTCTCATATGGGTTATTATGTATATATTAAAGTCAGATATAAAAAACAGTTAAACAAGGCTATACATCATATGGCCTGAAGCAACACAGAACCACTCTGTTTGCTTATGGCCTGTTTGTTTCAGTGTATGTCAATTGAACCATAATTAAGTGAGGAAAAACACTCTAGTAGGACTGTAGCATCATTACTTAAATGGTTTACCATCAAAACTAATAAACAAAATCATGAACCTAATTTAATTAATACAGCTTTGTCGTTTCAAACCCGGACACCATATTGGATTAATGAACTGGATAGAGAAACAGGGAATCGTTGTCTTAGATTAGCTGTGATTTCTGTGCTTTCAAGCTTGAGCTTCCCCTCACATAAACTCTCAAAAGCCATCAGAGGACCTAGGCAGGATCATCTCAGATTGGAGTGGATTAGGAGTGTTAATAATCTCCTGTGTTTTAACACTGTTACTGTAACTGAGACACGTTCCTCAGCTGCAGAAATGGAGCACAAAACAAGACGACTCCTTCATCCCTGGTGACACGATTCTAATTTAGGTTAGGAAGAAGAAGGATTTACTCATGTGTGTAATGGTATTCTCTGTGTGTTTAACATCATTTTGAGGATTTTGCGAATATGACACTGATCAAACGGTTCACGTTCTCCTAGTATCGTAGATCCTAATTTGTCTGAGTTACTGTATTACACCATGGCGTACTTGACCAAGCTGAACGGTACCGGCACTGCAGCTGAGGTTTGACTTGATGTCTTACTTTGGATCAGTGGGTGAGCAGGGGGCCCAAACTGTAATGACTGTATAAGAACATGGATTAACCAACTCCAAAACCCTTGGCCTCAGATCCTGATGTCCTGTATCAGACGCAACGCCACTCACTTTCTTTTCACAGTGGGCAGTGTTTACCATTGTGTTTTTCAAATTCAGATCATTGTCGACTAAGAAATGAGTTTAACCTTGTGAACTGGCAACGGCGTAGGACTTTCTGAGCTGCCTGCAGCACAATGGAGTCTTAGAGAGATTAGCCTGAGAGCTTTCTAGGTGCCGCAGAGCCTGGATTGGATGACTATGTCATGTTCATCTTACTTTACTGCAGGCTTTGAGAAATGGGCCGATATTGAATCAAAATACAGCTGTTGACTCCATTAGGAGACAGTTTATTTTATGAGTGTGTTTGAATCTTCAGGTGCTGTTGTTTTGGCCAGGTCTCCATGTCGCAAAGGAGAATTGTAAAACGCTTGAAAATTAAATTCATGGTACTCTAAACACATGTCAGAGTGTAAATCCTAGTGTTACATTTATTATGTAAGATTAATTTTGCCATGACAACCAGGCGACACACTATCTATTCAGTGGTCTTCAAAAAGACAAGAGAAAACTGTCAAAGAAGCAAACTAAAGCCATGTGGCACGTCAGGACTAATTTAATGCATTCTGGATGACTGGTTGGCTCCACTGGGGTTTAGGGGCCAGAGCGGAGAGGCTGAGGCTGGGGGAGGACTTCTTGCAGCTGCCTACCTAGGGGCTAATAAGTGTCTTGCATTCAAAAGCCCCAGGCGGAGGAGAAGCCCCCCAGGGAATCCCACCAAGTCCTTCAGACAGAGACCTCCAGCAGACACCCCCTTTACACTGCTCACCACCAAAGACTGTCTAATTGCTTCCACAATAACATCTGAAATAGGCTTTATGGTGTTGCTTGAAGGTTTATGGTATTTGTCATGGTTTTTGCAGTGTGATGTAGTGGGAAGTAGTTTGTTTTTTCCCCAAATAATGATGACACAAATGAAACTCATGGAATAGGTTTTTTCAGATCATGAGTAATTTCATAGTGCAATAAACTAGCTAGCAGACATAACTGCTTTACTTTGTTTAGTCCTTAGCACCTCTGAGAATGACCTAGTCCAGCATAAATATGTACACACAGATATACCCACCAACCCGCTGTCCAATATTTCAGTGGATTGTTTTTAAGAACGCTGTTTTTTTTTTTATATGACTTATTTTAGAGCTTTTGTCTTAATGTGGTTTCTGTCCCACTTGAGACTAGCTTTCCTTTTTAAACAAGTGACCAGAGTGACAGTTGGTAATGTTATTACAGCAGTTCAATGCTTATTCTTCTAGTCCTTACGTTGTCATGACCCCAGTTGTATGCAGTATGGACCTACAACTGTCAGCGGTTGATCAAATCTCCGTGTTGTACATCTCAGAGGGGTATTACTTCCAGTCTCTGGCCATGTCATCATTAATCCCTGTCCAATTGGGGTGTTCCCCAGGGAAGGCTATCAGCACGGATAAATGATTTCCCTTCGCTTCCAAATTAGATGCAATCAAACCAGTAAAGGGGCATATATGATTTAAATCCCCAAAACCCGAACAGCTCTGTAACTTTATCCTAAAGTGCTGTTTCTGAAATATCCATTTCTACATACGATCTCCAAATCCTCAGAGGTCGCTCAGAATCAGACATGAGTAGTTTGCCGAATATACATTTCGATGACACGCCCGTGTAGGAGAGAGGCAGCTGAGATCTGGCTAGAGAACCGCCGTAGCGGGTCAGTGTGGTCTTCCCTGCCCACACCAGTGACAGGACTTTGGACTTTGGGCTCCGGGCCCCTGGCAGCGCTCCCGTCTGCAATCAGCGCAGGGACAACGGTGACATGAAAAGCCGTGCGCTACTGCAGCGCTGACGCTCGCTCGGCAGGAACTCCGCACACTCACACCGCATGTTACGGGACCGAAGAGGAGACCGGAAGGTGTCATGTCCTACTCGGCCAGAGCGCCCAGCACCTCTCCCTCCAGAAGCGCCGTCAGGCCCGGCTTGTAATGAGGTTGAAGCGGCGTCTGCTCTTGGGGAGGCGGGCCTGATGGGCGGAGGCTGATTCAGAACCACTGAGCCCTCAAACACTGAAGGGAACTGAGAGGTGGATGATGGGGGCTTCATGCAGGGACTACCAGAGGTGACGGGGGGGAAGGCTACCCTGCTCATCAGGCACCCTGGTGGGGACGAGGCTGGGACCCACCCCAGACCCCGGCATCTGGTGGATTAGCTGCCGAAACTGGGAAGATCACATTGCTTATTTAATACTGAAGGGTAAAATAACTACCACCGGGTTGATCACGTTCAGCGCAGTGAGAATGGTGACCCTGGGAACAGTGAAGTGAAGTGTGGAGCATGGAGTGTGAAGTGCAGGGAGTTGAGGTGTGCTACAATGCAGATGAGAGTGGAGACCTACCACCAGTAGGGGGCGACAGAGGATTACCGTTGGCGCTCTGACGCTCTTTCACTACTCCTGAATAAAACCCCATTACTTTTTCATGTCCTAACCTGACTAGATGTGTCTTTGTAGTAAATGTCTTTATTGTGACTGATGTAAATGTGTCTACTTAAAATACATGAAAAAAGTGAATATATGGACCATTTCCCTGTTCTGTGTAAAGAACATATGATATATCAGTGAGGTGCATCAGTGAGGTACTGGTGGATGTGTCAGTGAGGTACTGGTGGATGTGTCAGTGAGGTACTGGTGGATGTGTCAGTGAGGCACTGGTGGATGTGTCAGTGAGGCACTGGTAGATGTCAGTGAGGCACTGGTGGATGTGTCAGTGAGGCACTGGTGGATGTGTCAGTGAGGCACTGGTGGATGTGTCAGTGAGGCACTGGTGGATGTGTCAGTGAGGCACTGATGGATGTTTCAGTACGGAACTGATGGATGTGTCAGTGAGGCACTGGTGGATGTTTCAGTACGGAACTGATGGATGTGTCAGTGAGGCACTGATGGATGTGTCAGTGAGGTACTGATAAATATGTCAGCGATGTGAATCAGTGAGATACAAATGACAATTTCCTGACAATTCAAACACATCCACAAACACACAGAGAAGCACATACACACAAAAAGAACTGCCCAAGCATCATTAGGTCTGAGGTAGAAAGTCACACATTAGACCAGGTGACAGATACGACAGGGTTAGTTTGCCACATCAAGGCAGTGACTTCTTTATTAGAGTGCTGCTAATTGCAAGGTGAGAACCGAATTAATCTTTCCAGGGAGAGACAGTGCTAAGGAGCAAGAGGCAGGGTTTCCCCTCAATTGTTTATCATCTTACTGTATCCAGTGACAGAGTTAAGCCATTGGCATGGCGTGGTTAACCAACTGCAGCCAACCAGCGGGCTGCTCTGAGGGCCCAGATTGAGAGATGGGGGGAGAGAATCCTCAAAGGGAGCTCCGTCCGAGCCAGAGTGCCAAGGATGAAGTGTGGGTAGGAGACACTGCTTTACAAAGTACCAACGGCAAAATAGACCCCCTGTAGGAGTGAACAGCCACCTGGACAGCAGCAAGAGAGCTACATTTAAGCCCAGAAGTATTCATACCCATGGCAAATTTTGAGCTATAGTGAATTTGTATTGGACCAATAGGTTTCTTCTGGCTGGAAATGACAGAAACAAGTGACACGGTAAGACATTTTGCTGGAGACACATGAATGTGTTGCAAATTTTTTGTTATATATTATTTTATGTAATTATTTATTGGGTACGAATATTTCTGGGCTTAACTGTAACATGGAAAACACAGCCCTGTCATGTTGCCAGCACGGTTTTCCCTCCAACGTGGCTGACGCTGCTGGACGGAGGGAATCTCTGCTGGGCCACTTGTTGCTGCCGGCGGCTGTGTGACATCCCACGACGCTCTGGACGGCAGCGGAGCCCTGCTGGGGTGGAGGTGGGCACCACCGCTGAGCCCACAGGGGTCGACACGGCAACGACGCGGTTGAGGCTGGTGGGGGAGTGGTGAGGAGATGCGTCTCTGGGAAAATGGCAGGGCACTGCATGGGAGCCGTCTTTTGATTTATAGCCCAGCGTGGACACGACGCAACAGGAGAAAGGCAGCCCGATTCACTGCCCGGCTCCGCCGACCGGGCCTGACATCTACTGCCAAGAGGACCAAATAAGGGAAGCTCTTGATCCAGTTTAAGAGTGAAACGGGCGAAAAAGCTAAAGCTTTGAGGCTGGTCTTTCGGTGTAAAATGTCGAGGTGTACCAGAGAAAAATGTCGAGGTGTTCTTTGAAAACCATCCATAGAGATACCAAGGTGGTGACAGGTTGTTTTGCAGCTATCGACAAGGTAAAGGGATGGTGACAATTGTGTGATTGTGTTGGTGTGTGCGTGTGTGTTTGTGGGGGGGGTTCTCACACCTTTAATTGCAAGCCTTTGGTTAGAGTCGGGTTTTATAAATAAATGTGATGGCATTGCAGCAACATGT
This sequence comes from Esox niger, assembly GCA_016801105.1. Lineage (NCBI taxonomy): Eukaryota > Metazoa > Chordata > Actinopteri > Esociformes > Esocidae > Esox > Esox niger. The sequence goes on along the minus strand of JACXGJ010000922.1, from coordinate 72,960 downwards.
ATGTTTTATACATATGTATCATGTTTTCTGGTTAGAAATCGAACCATACTAAAAAGAAGGTATATTTTTCTTAACAAGCTGAAGTTGTATTAGAAAATACGGCTTGGTTTTAGAAAATAGGCCTTGAATGTCAAGGGATTCGTCTTATTCATACTGACACTCCCTAGCAGGCCCGGCTCCATGAGGTGTGGTGGGACGTTGGGATGGGGGGCAAAAGCGGGCTGTGCCTCCCAAGTTTTGTTTCTTCATAAACACTGCAAATGGTGTATGAATTAGATATGGCCAACTCATTTCTAAACTGCCCCCTCAGTAATTCTATCCTGCAGCCTGCTCAGATGTTTCCAGAGGTTAAACAGAATAACAAGGAGCCTGTGGACCCTGAGAAGCTTGTGTAATACCGAATTCAATTGTGTGTGTGTGTGTGTGTGTGTGTGTGTGTGTGTGTGTGGGTTGCGCTTATAAAGTGCATTCCTAGCTGTGGCCCTGGTTGTCCTGATTTAAATGGGAACAGAGGACAGGTAACATAAACACAACCGCAGCGTGAAGGACATGTTGTAGCCCAGTTGGAAACTAACATCTACACTCCTCTTACTCATCCTAGGAACTGACCAACATTTCCAATATGTCACGTTGAAATCAAGTCAATACATTTGTAATGAGTTCAACTCTCGCCGGGCTCCTCTCCGCTGGCCTGAGGTGTCATGGGAAGCTGGAGGTTGGCCCATGGCATCCTGCGGGCGCATGGTGGAGTGGTGTCATTAGCGTGTGTATGGGGGCAGTGAGGAGCATGGAAGCCTGGTGCTAATGACCAGGGCTTTGAGGAGCTGGGGACAGCAGGGCCTCTCCTGTCAATGGCCTGTCCCCTGCTTCACTTCACCCACATCACAACACAACACGGACAATACAACAGGACCTAATGCTCTCACACAATGGGGAGAGATAAGTTAACATGACTCGGTTTGCTAAAACCCCCTTTATGGAGGGGGCGGGGGGGGGGCAGTTGTTTCTCTGTGAGACTGGGAATCTGTCTTGGTGTCTTTCTCCTTGTTTTGTGTCAGGGCCCAGTTCAGATATGTTGAAAAAGAAAGAATGCAAGGATGATAACTAGGATTTGAACTAGCTGAACACTATGATCATTACATTCGATGACAATGACATTTCTACCTATTCACTGAAACCCATGAACAGAAAAAAAAGGTTTCACGGTCAACAACACTTTTTCCCATCTCCTCTCTCTCTCTCTCTCTCTCTCTCTCTCTCTCTCTCTCGCTCTCTCTCTCTCCCCCCCTCTGGAGTTCTGCTTTCCTCTCTTCTCATCTCTATCATCACAGTGAAATAAACGAATCAGCTGGCTAGTGAAGTGTGTGAGAGTCAGGCTTGTTGTTTCATGAAGAGGGTGACACACACAAGTCAATAACTCATTGCAGGCCCATTGTTGTGGGAGGTAGGAAGTAAAGAATGATCACTGAAAGGCGTCCTCAAGACCCACGAACCAACACCATGATCTGCTGTAACTCACGGGCCGTGAATGCCGTGGTAGTGTGTGCAACCTCTGAGACCACCTGTATAAAATCTATAGAATGATCAGCTAAAAGGTATGTTATTATTTAGAAGACAAGACAGAGCTGACTGATTTCCACCAAGCGAAAGAGAGCGGTGAGAGAAATTGAGAACTTCTTCCTGCTCCCTGAAGCACAGTATAACCCAAGTGACTGAACGATGCCCACTAGGCCAGTAGTTGGAAACCGATTGCACCACACGATATGTTAATCTTCTCACACTTGAAACTTCAAGCAGTTGCTTCTAGGTCACCGTCTCCACAACAGCACAGCAACTAGAAACCCCAGTAGATGCAGTCAGAGCCGCAGACTATCTGTTCTCTCAGGCATAACAAAGCTGTCTTACAGCAGCGACAGGTGCTCCTCCACCTTCCCTTAGCCTCCGCTTCTCACTCAAACTGTGAAGTCACACTCTGTTTAACAGGTTACTCACCAGTCTCCAGGACTCTGATATGCACAAAGAACAGTAGGAGACCAGTGTGGTGGCAACTGATGCATAACATTCCAATTTCGGAGCCGGCAGGAGTTGGGCCAGAACACAGAGGAACAATGACCATCCCTGACTGAGTGCAGAAACCAGTCCAGTGTGTGTAACCCTATTAAAGTGTTGTGGCTGTATGGTCCAGGATGGGTGTGTTTGGGAAATGATTAATAATATACTGTAGGACATAAGTCAACTTACAGGTTTCACATACAATCGATTGGTCCGTGCTGCTGAACAGGGAATAACATTGACTCTGGTGTGAACGGAGCAACCTGCGGTAGTCAGGGGTTACGTTTCGGTACTTGGCGTCTGCGGGAAACAAACCCACGACCCTGCCGTAGCGTCGCCAACCGAGCCACAGGGGACCCCCTCTGTCCTGTCGTCGGGGTGTTCCTCTTAGGGGGTAACACGAAACCGGCCAGAACACACTACCGGTGGCAGGAAAAAAGAGAGCAGGTCTACGACGGTGCCGTCCTCCCTTCCGCCTCCGCGTCACGGGCAGCCCGGCCCGTGCCAGCCCAGAGGCTCAGCCCCAGCCTGGCTGACCCGGCTTGCTCGACGAGGTCCGGACAGCTGTGATCGCGGTAGAGATTTCACACAGCGTAATTACCACACTAACACCAGGCACTGAGAGGTAGAGCGCTCGGGGGGGACCGCGGAGGAGGGGTGCGAGCCGGGGGGGAAAGGGGCTCTCCTCTACAGGTTATTAGCGCTAAACACGGAGGGGAATCAAACGGCGGAGTCAAGGCGTAATTTGAAAGCCTCATCAGGAACAGCGGGGAGGAGAGCGCCTCACTTCATCAGATCCCTCTCTGACTTCAGAGGAAAATTACAGTCATTTAAAAGGCAGCTAAGTAGTGCAGCCCAGTCCAGCAGACTGGGGATCCTTTCTTCGCCCGTCACCTTCAGCTCAGGCGTCTGATTTTACGTGACCTTTCATCCCCCCCCCCCCCAGCGCTGGCCTGGCGCCCGCTGGATCTTTGTCTGTGTGGCTGGAGGAGACAGAGGGAGGCCGTGGAGATAATTACCGGGCCTCTGGCTGATGCCGTATTGATCAGGGAAAAAGGGTGCCCAGGCAAAATGAGAGTCCTAACACTCCGGACATCTGCCAATCGAAAGGTAATTCCAGCCTTGGTGAAACTCGGCCCTTTTCTCCCCCCCCCACCCCTCCCATCTCCCTCCTCTCACACACTTTCTCTAACCTTGGTTCTCTTTACCCTTTCATTAGAAAGCAGCGGTGATGTTGCCAAATCAATACACAACGCCGTCTGCTGTCGGCAAGCCTTTCTTTGGGGGACAGTCTCAATCAGTGGCCCCTGACTTGTGGCCTCTTGATCCTAATGTGTGTTACTGTATCAGGGCGATGTCCTCCTCTCCTAGGATGGGAGTGGCAGAGAGAACAGCGAGAGAATAACCCTGTCTCTGGAAGGTGGTGATGATGATGTCGTGGCATTTTAGCACTGTCGATATCTGTCTTATTTACTTCGCTGGAGGATAAACACAACTGCGAGATGCAGGCTGTTGCCTATAATCATATAATTGAGTGCTTGCGGAACCTCAGGATTCAGAAAAAAATGACAGCAAAGACAGACTCAGGTAAAAATCTTCCCAAAAATCAATATCTATGAGGCTGTGTTTGAAAAGACAATTACACAAGTAGTGCAATACTACAAGATTAGGAGTCTAACAACATCAGTCAAAATACTGAGGATGAGCACGTTCATTGAAGGGAATCTTAATTAGCTGGTAACAAACGCAGTCCACGCCTTGCGAACACTGTAATTACAGTCACTCAGGAGTAATAATCTGTTCACCAATGGCTGCCCTCTTTGTCAATGTGGATCCTCTGAAATCCAAATACATTTTAAGAACTGACAAAAAAGCTACAACTGGTCAAAAGCAAATAAAGAGTTTAGGTTTAAAGTTTTGAAAGTCTTCAGAGTTGTAATTATCTGATGAAAAGTGTTTGCTATTCTGCTATCCATAAGCCAAAAATCCTGGTCATCTGAATTTTTTTGATGTACACTATTCCTAAAGTATCATTAGCACTGAAAAAAATGGGAGTATATGACGATTGTATCAGAAAATGCGTGAGCCTATATTAATATAGTATAGGAAATGTATGAAATACACAGCACAATGATTCCCTCATGACACAACATGCTCCAGCTTCCAGAGTCAAAGATGGTCGTGCCCAAAGCAAACGAAGAGACGGGTCCATCTGTAGCTGACACCTTCCATCCTCTTCACAGTTAAAGAACCTCTCCAGATTTTGAGGGGCCTCTCGGGGCCAAGCAGCACTAGAGGAATGTTTAGACAGAGCCTCTCAACTAGAACAAAGACCTGCTCGTCTCCTCAGAGAGGCTCACCATTACCGTCCTGCTCTGCTGTCTCTGAGATCAGCCGACACTACCAATGTGACTGACTGCCTCTTTTAATGACAGCCTCTCATTCAGGACCGACCACATCTGAATAGAGTGCACGTCTTGGCTTGTTCACTGAGGGAGGAAGAGGGAAATCATTTTAGACCTAGATAGGAGGTAATTAAAATGACTGTACTACAATCAAAAGGAAAGGGTCAGTGTATACAGGATAGAGCGATTATAGACGTCTCACAGGTCCTTGTGACCAGGACCCCTCACTTATAGTCAGCAGGAATGATTACGTTGGGGAAAGAAAAAGTTTCAGAAATTGAAAAATGGGAGAAAACATTAATGGTGTGTTGAAGTGGGGTGACTTGATCCCTTGTGTTACTATTACTGTTCTATATATAAAGCAACAATTGAGAGCAGTGCATAATGGGCAGGAGCCACACTGGTGTCCTCTCTAAGTGACAGCATCAAGACAGGCTTATAACAAAGGACGACAAGACTTCGCCAGATCTAGGCGCCATTTCAAAGAGATGAAAGCACCGAAAAGGGCAATCTCTCTCTTGCATTTTCACTGTCAAGCATTATGAATGATAAAAAAAGGATCGTAACACAAGGGAAAAGGCAATTGTGATTTTAACTAGGTTTAAAGGCGATAATCATAATGAACGCCATTAAACACATGAGATAATAGCATCCCAAACGCTAAAGGATTACACTGAAATACATACATTTTATCCGCTGGCAATGGGTTTTAAGTGTCATTTGAAACAAAATAACCTTCAATTCCAGGAAGACTTTTTTCCCATAATTCTCTCTCGCTCTTCCTCCGTTTTATAGACTAATAATTATGGTCGTCTGCTGGTCTTATGTGCGTAGACGCGTGGCCTGGTTTCTAACCATGGCATGTTTTGCAGTCGGGCAGGAATGGCTACCCCCCCCCCCCGCCGACCCCTCGCCCCCCCCCCCCATTCAACTTGTCGCACTGCGTGTGATTGGAGGGATTCTGCCACTCTGTTGACATCATGGCAGGTGTTCACTCATCGTCCCCCCTCCCCAGGAGCCGCTAATCCCCATCAGGCAGCCAGGCGGGGCCCTGTCCCACTAGCTCTACCCGGGCCCGACCCACTAACACCCCCCAGCACCGCGGGCGGAACCGGGTCAACAGGAGAGCGGGGACGTGGGTGAGCAGGGTGGGAGGACGGAGGACTGAGTTTTGAAGTACTGCCCACTTTTACTTTGGAGGACGGGGCACAATGATTTCAGAACAGTGGTGCTGGGGGAACATATGCAGAATGACATCTTTCTTATAGTAGTACTACAATGCAACAGTCTGTATTATTCAACCTGTATTTCTACAAGGAACGCAGACCCTATTTCACAGCTGGGCCCTGCCTGTCCATGTTTACACGTATAATTTAGGTTCAATGACGTTCACAGATAACACAAGACAAAGTGCATGGCTTCAAACACAATGACTCAGCTTGACAGAACACCAGAATATATATCAACCATTTGGAATGGAAGCTCACCTTGGCTGGGCTGGCTCTGGTACCGACAGGTTTGTATTCCCTGTTTAACCTGATTCATTGTCTTTGGTAATGAGCTCAGGTGACCTGTTTAGGTCCTGTCCTCCCGACGCGATGGAAACAGCCATTACACCCAGTATTCCTGACCGCTACGAAGCCAAAGAATGTCACTCATTGTGTTAAAAAGGACACCTGCAACGGATGGTCTCACGAGAACACGAGGGAGCAGCCATCGGAAAACATGGGAATGTTGTTTTTTCTGTTTTAACGTCATTAAAACATTGCTTATTAATATGAAAAAGAGCAGAGACTTCATAAATGGGGAAATACTAAATTGTAAGAGAATTTATGCATGGCACCCTAGATTTCTTCCCCCGCTGGGCAGTATTCATGTTGCTTCCTTCCACTTCAAAGGGTTCCAGTGTGTATACGGAGAGACCCGGGAGAACACGGAACAGGTCATGCAGACACGGGAGAGGTCAACCACACGGCTGCTGGAGGACCCCCTTCTCTGTGTCATTAGACCATGCATAGGTTTATCCCCCCCACACACACACACACACACACACACTCATACATGCACACAAATGCTATAACACGTACACACACACACACACACACACACACACACACACACGTATATTTAAACACACATGGGAGACGCTAACATGCACAAAGACTACATGTGTTATGCCCTCTCAATTGTCCGTTTGGCCTGCAATTCTCTTATTAAGTTTTACCAAAATAGTGCGTGATTTGGTTGGCTAATAAATACCGATCGACAGCACTGGTACAATAGACGAAAACGTATGTCTAACACATGAACATGTTGGTTCATAGGGTGTGTTAAAGGAAAACTTTGTAAAATGAGTTCATGAGTAAGCTCTTGCCAAACTGAATAGATCACAGCCCATTTACATTAGGTTTTACTCTCCATGGCCTTTTTGTAAAGCACATTGAATTGCTTTTTGTATGAATTGTGCTATATAAATAAACTTGCTTGCTACCTAATCCAGCTAATGGGCCCCTAATAATGGTCATTATTTGCTATTCCAAGTCACACAGGACATACAGGTTCCTGCATTATGAATACAGTTCTTCATCGGAGATGTTCATAAGGACCTGACTTTACTGGAGGTGGGTACGAGATCTGACCAAAGTGGACAGAGGCAGTCCGTGAGCAGGACCTAATGTGTCAGACGTGGATTCGGGCGTCAACTGAACCTAGCAGATTAACCTGGTTAAGGGGACAGCTAGTCTGACTGCTAATGACCCAGTTGGTCCAGCGCCAGGCCAAACGGCAGGCCCAGGGCCGTCAGCATCCATCTGGTCAGGGGAAGTCCAACAGAAATATACACTTCAAAACACTCCCCCAAACCCCGCAGTGACATTTCTTATAGTCAGTCATACCTTAACTGAGGATAATGTAGCGCATACCTTAACTGAGGATCATGTAGCGCATACCTTAACTGAGGATCATGTAGCGCATACCTTAACTGAGGATCATGTAGCGCATACCTTAACTGAGGATCATGTAGCGCATACCTTAACTGAGGATCATGTAGCGCATACCTTAACTGAGGATCATGTAGCGCATACCTTAACTGAGGATCATGTAGTGCATACCTTAACTGAGGATCATGTAGCGCATTGCTACGTATGTGTTAAATGCAAGCTATGATGCAGCCTGCTGTAACTTTAACTGCTTTTAACAGGTATGTAGCAACAATGACTCTGCCGAGTCCCTGTGAAAGAGCTTTGGATTTGCTCCTCCAGTCTCTATGCAGTCTGAAGGGACTGGAGACAGGATCTTGTGTATGTGGAGGATGTCACATGGCGGATGGATGCTAATTGTTGTTATGTTTCAGGTCTAGCAGGCATGCCCCCCCTCCCCCCTGCTGCTAACAGAATGTCTCTGACTTCTGATCCTGACATCTGTGTCCAACAGGAAACTCACGCTCCCACCACTTCCTTCTGTTGTTGCTCCAGGAACTAATGGCTTGTAAAAAAGCTGGCGGATATAATCTCAAAACACACTGTTCTTTTACAATCAAGTAAAAAATGATTTAGCATCATCAAACTCTTGTCTAAGATGACTGTTACCTAAGTGCTACATTTCAATTGTTCAACATGTTAACACAATCAACAAATTAAATAAGAAAAGGCTGGATGTTTAATCTTACTGAATATCTTAGTACCTTCTATCATTCCAAACAGGAAGCTCCTTCCACAGACCTGTCAACCTGAGAGTGTACAATGAGTTCCTCCATAGACATGTGGTTATTCTTCACAGACAAGCAGCAAATGAAGGTTAAAATAATGAATCTGTTTAAATGAAATGTCAGATGTTAGGGTTTAGTCATTAAAACAAATGAAGTACAATAATCCATGGTTATTGCAGAGCTCCTGACTTTCATAATACCGATTATTAGCACAGACATGTTGCCAGTTTGGTTTTGGGCATGTCGTTGTAATTAACACACTAATGAGATCAAACAGCTTTAGAAGGACCATGTAAAAATAACTCAGCAAATGTAGCGAATGGAATATCCATGCTTAAATAATGTAAAAGAAAGGACAATGTTTTTCGGTTTTCATCCCCATGGTATAATTAAGAGATAAACCTGAAATGAGAGCAAATACAATCGCGTGCACTACTGTCACCCACCAATTGTGTCTATGTATTTACTAACAAGGTCTATGAATTATTGATGACAAGCGTTTTTTAAGCGACTCATAAATAATATTTTCTTAAAATCTAAATAATGTGAATTATTTCGTGATAATAATACATTCATGCTAAGATCTGAAAAAGCCCTGGGCAAACATCTGCTTACTGATCAACTGAATGAACCATTTTATTCCCACGGACACACGAGGACGAAGAAGCAATCTTCAACCCGGTACACATGACACTGGTTGACATATGTTTACATTCCCTCTCCGTTATAAACAGGCAAAACCGATGTACGGTTCGCTTGGCTTTTTTGGTGAAAAACGGCTAAGGAAGCAGAGGATCCGTAGTGTGCATGAGCTGTGGGCACTAGCATGTTTGCATGCAAAACGCCAGCCTGCGAACCAGACAGCCATCAAGCATCAGGCAGTGTGTGACGGACGACGCGAGGACGGACTCGGATTCCCCCAGGTGCTGTAGAACGTGCTGGGAAGTGACAAGCAGCAGACAGAGCCCATCTCCTCTCATGCCATTCTTATCCCCGCTACGGGACCTAAACTGGTGTTAGCTAAATTGGACAACGGCGAAAGAAAAGTTTCCCTTCAGTCATTCAGGCATTGTAGGCATCAGAATACTATGAACATCATGGCTACATCATGAAAATTAAGGAAAAAATATATATATATTACCTTAAATATACATTTATATACATCCTCATATACATATATATATATATATATATATATATATATATATATATATATATATATATATATATATATATATATATATATATATATATATATATATATATATATATATATATATATATATATATATATATATATATATATGTATACATGTTAAAGCATCCCCTGATAATCAGCTACCAAAGTGACAGGTCCATTTAGCTCTGCTTTCCCGAGAGCTTCAGCTAGACAAACACCACTTAAAGCGTTGCAGCGGTCTCTATTCAGGTCCAACATTATTGTGCTCTTGTCTTTTTTAAAGACAATGTAATTCTGTTTTGGGCCTGCAGCTGGGGATGAAATGACCAGTAAAATCCTTGGACTGGTATGTTATTTCACACCCTGGGACACGACTGTACCTATTTATTTTCCACACAATGGAGACCCTGCCTGCCTGTGCCTTCAGTCATTCCATTCCACGGGGTGTTAAGTCTCAACAGAGCTCAATTAGAGGTCGTCACTTTCCCACTACACCCAATGTCCCACTCCAGTCAGACAGCACGGCAGCAGACCGCTGGGCCGGCCTCCCCACAGGCTGACATTGATCCTCTGACCCCCCCCACACACACACACACACACACACACACATCTGAAGACTGAAACCACTGAGTAAAATTACAAACAAAACAATTTCATCAAGAATCTGTAGCTCGTGGTTCTTTCAAGCATGAACTCTTTGTTTTCCAGTTGAAAAGAAATGATCCTGTTGTGTTAGAGACTGGTGTTGTTGTTTTCCTGTGTGCTTCATGGTTAGCCTAGTTGGAGAAAAAACAAGCCTGTCCAGGGTGACAACGGTAAAAGCCCAGGGATAACTACCTGGCATTGAAATGATAGCTACACTGACCTCATAAACAGGAGGTGCGACATGTACTGTACAAAACATCAGTCTCAACTATAGAGAAGACGTCTCAGAATGGCACACTTCGTTCAACAGACATGACAACAGGATCTTGACAGGTGCCTGTTGAGATTTCAGGCTGCTGTATGTTATGGGGTGACTTGACAGGAGGTCTTCTAACTGAGGGGGTCCAATAGTTTTACATAGAGAGGTGTTTCAGCATCGTATCCAGAGCCTGGCTCAGTTATTATGAGGTTTTCAAATGTTAAAATGACATGAACCTGTGTCCACATAGAAGGATTCTAAAATCTATTTAAATGGACCCATTCAGGCATTACAAATATTCTTGCCCCCGAGCCAGAGGATCTGCAGGTAATTCAAGGCGCATCGCTACAACATTTTCAGAGCATTTTCAACAACGTTCTAAGAGATGTCCTGGGAAGCCTGACAAAAGAACATCTTGAAAATATAGTGACACATTTATGGGTCTTAGAGGGTTCACATGTCCCCTTTAGATAGACACTTGCGCCATTAGAATGAGGGCGAACATAGGTTTGCGGCCCGTGAGGATGTACACTTGCCCGGGGATGCTCAGTAAAACGACTGAAAGTGACATTTAACACCAGGAGGTCAAGACCCTGCGTGCCCCCGACCGCTTCTCACACTGAAGCTGTCAACATGTTGGACGTGTGCACAGAACATTGTACCCAGAATTGCTTCCTCCGACCAGGGCTGCAAGGCCCTGAATGTATAGCGGTTCACAAAGCACACTGGCAACGAGATGTGCCATGTTACAACAGCTAGAGCCACTATTGTGTGTTCTTGGTTTTGATGGTATTCGGTAGAGACCTGCGACATCCACGATACATCACAGAAAACCACATGCAAATCTCAACCACGTTAGGATGTCACGGAGAACATACAGCCGTCAGTCTACTCAGTAGATGGTGGCCTCATCAAGCACAATAAATGGCAGATCTTCGGCCAGGTTGCTCTACCTTTGATAGCCTTTGATAACTCATTCTATATGACGGTCAGGTGTCTTTTTGTCATTTTCCTCTTTGATACGTCCTGTAGTCATGAAAGCCGGTCCCTCATGGCAGATGGCCTTCCTTACGGGTAACACAAGGGTTCCCGTGGCCACTAATCAAACCTAGCGGCATCTCTGGGCCAAACCTTCAACCTGCATCTCATCTCACCCCTTGACTGTGAGCTCCAGAGACTCACCACGGCCCACAAAGGGCTCCCTCCTGTTCCTCACACGGTGAAGGACGCTGCCAGCCTGCCTGGAACCTGTGAACTCAAGAGCTAGCTGGCACACGTCCCAAATCCCCTCCGTTTCATCTTCAAAGAACCCGAGCCCATCTACAGGGCCAGCTGAGCTTTGATCCCGGACTTAGAAATCAGGTTTCCTGAAGTTACAGTGTCTCGGACCGGCTCCCTGCCCGGCCTGCTTTCCTCGCTCTCACCTGGGTTAGTCATGGGATCAGATGGGATGAGGTGTTTTTGCCCCGATTCTGTTGCTGGATGGCTGAATTCACAGTCGTCCCTATTTGGTGGCCTCCTCACCACCTGAAAAACCTCTCTGTGTTCCTGTGAAACGAGTTCACGCTCTGCCCCAGAGAACCAGCATGACTTGGTGACTGATAAAATGGTGCAATGCACTTGATTTCTTCACAGACTTCATATAATGACACAGCTATTGTGAGTAGAGCTGAGCATTATAAAAAATGCCCATTCTTTTCTTTGCTTTATAATACTGACTGAAGTATATCTCTATACTGACACAAGCCATTATGCTTCGACTACAGGCAAAATCATCCAGGATTCATTCCACAGTTTTTGACAAACCACATGCTGATGCCTGAGGAAAAAACAAGCTCTTAAACAATTCACAAAACACGCTAAGAGCCGAAGCCTTGATAAACATCACAAGAGCCTTTTGTTGTCCGTTTTGAGGTGAAAAGTAAGTGAGAAAGAGAGCAGCTGTCTCCCAGACACGGAGAGGGCTTGGGTTGTGCAGCCAATCACCTCTAGGTGGCAGTGTTGTCATGTAAGCGGTTTCAAAAGTACTTCGCATTAGTGACACTTTGAGAGGCCTAGATCTATAGCCTCTTATTACAAGAGCAATGAAGCGCGAGGCAATGAAGTCTTTCATTGATCACACACATCACACTTTTTTTCCCTCTCAAAAGCCCTTCTTCTCTACTGTCATGGCAAATATTCACCTCATCCACTGAATCAAATTGCTGACACCTTTTAAAGAAGTGACAACTGTGTATATTTCATGATCACATATTCCATTTTCATATCAAGCTAGACGAGAATGCAATTTTCACTTCATTTAATCAGCGTAGGGACTTATGTGGGTTGGGGCACTTAGAGCTGTCACGAGTTTAAGACAGCCTAATACTGTCGATGTCTCACTTGAATTGGTGAAGAGACAGTGACAGTTCCATTGGGGGCTCCACCAACAAGTTCACTAATTAAACTCCACACCCAGGTTTTACAGAGACATCGTCCAACGTACATCCAGATAGGAAGACCTAAAGATCCACCAGCAACTTCACCAGATCTAAATCTGGACGAGCTGCAATTTAGTACAAGAGAACAGCCTAACACACGACGAGCTAGATTAACATACCATTTCTGGCAATGACATTATCTGTCTTAAATCGTGGCCACCACTGTTGACGCTTGAATATTCCAAAAGCCCAAAAAACCACAATACGAGGGAATGCTGTCCAAAAGATTTCGCATTCTTTGTCATATTTTTGGGGTGCGGACAGTACTGGGAAAACAGTAACCCTATATGTGGCCCCTCCTCTCCCTTGTTTCTCCTCTGCGTGTCTCTGTTTCCTGGTGTGTAGTGCTTTGAGTGACAGCCCCCTGTCTGAGAGAGGTGGTCCACTCAGCGCCTTCCATTCAGCGTCAGAGCCCAAGCCCTTTCACACCCCCCCCACCGTGGGCCTGTTTGTCCCAAAACATTACCCACCGACCCCCACAATGGCATTCCGGGCGTCTCAGAGCCTCCGTCGCAACCCCCCCCCCCCCACACATCCCACATATTCTCCAGACCCTTTGCCCCAGTCACATCCTAATGGGAATGTTAATGTGAGAGGACAGCCCCTGTCACCAACAGTGTTAACTGATTCAAATGTTCGTACAAAATGAATGTACTGTACACACGGACGCGCGCGCGCACGGCTGCATAGACACGCTCACTAACCGTCACACCGTGCGGTAAACATGTGAAAAACAGGACTGACATCTTTTCCTCCTGATCACACCGGAGACTAATAGGTAAGTTCAACAGGAAGCCTGCTTGTCTGCCTGTCTGTTCACCAGCCTGTGCTCCAAGGAGCTGAGACCAGGGAGCACCTGAGAAACTGGGGGGATAGCCCAAAAACAGACCCATTTCACTGAAGGTGAGGCAGAGTCTGTGTGGACTTAGATGTTGTCTGATGTAGGTACTGTGAACCCTCCCTGACCTTTCAGACTTCCACAGCCCAATAATCTACAGGAATATACACGTGTTTGTCAAACTAATCTCAAACGCTATGAATATTTTCACTCTGAGGCTCTTCATTCGCAACGAATAATGTTGTCACTCGCAAAGAAGTAAAAGTCATAATTGTATGGAGATTTTGCAGAAAAGCTACTGAATTGTTGATGAAGCCGATTTAAAATGCACCAAATTTCCATTCAATAAATTATGTCAGGGGACAATAAATTATTGTCCCCTGACCTTCCATGGCAAAATCATCTAAAAGGTAATCATATATGAAAGCATTAGCATCCCAGTGTGAAGCCATTATACTCAATGTTACCTAGGCTAGTCCAGGTACAGCACACACAGGGAAGTGCCTGACAGCCCCAAGCAAGAGCAACAAAATGAAGGAATTACCAGTGAGTTGGGAGATCAATGAGGCAAAACACACAGAACAAAACTTAAACAAATGACAGAACAACAAAAGGAGAGAAGTAATATGAAAGACAAGAGAAACATTTCTAGCTTTACCAACACCAATCCAGTCCCACTCATCACTTCAGTACACAACAGAAATGTAATCGATCCAAAACCATGGCAGAGTGTTGCAACTCTCTATCTCTCTCTCTCCCACACTCTGTCTCTTTGTCCCTCTCCGTCCTTCTCTAGCTCTGTCCCCCTTCTCTCGGTCTCTCCGTCTTTCTCTCTGTTCACCTGTTCCTTTCTTCCTCTCCCCGTCCCTCCCTCCATCCGTCTCTCTCTTTTTGTCTCGCTGTCCCACTCTCCATATCTCTCATTCCCTTTCACTCCCTCTCTTACCCGGGTCGGTTTGGCCTCCCTGGCAGGGCTTCCCGGGCCACCTTGAAGTAGAACCTGACCGTGGCCCCGGCTTGGCAGAACATCTCCCCCTTGGACTCCCACTCCGGCCTGCGTTGCGGGGTGAGGGAACTCTCCAGACAGCCCTCCTACTGGGGTTCTATATGAAATCACGTCCAAGCTGCCCCGGTGAGATCCTCAGATCGCCACTGGTTGCACAGCCCAAGACCAGCATCCGATACAGCGCTGATACCAAGAGGCCCGTGGCAGAAACCGAGATGAGCACGTTGAGGAGCAAAGCGTATGAAGTGGTGACCATCCAAAGGGGTGTGTGTGTGTATGTGTGTGTGTGTAACATATATATATATACACAGAGGCCCCCCAACCATGCAGCACCACTAGCACACCTGAGTAATCTCCAAGTGTGCCTAACTAGGTGCACAGTGTCATGGTGTGCACTGATTGCCTTATCTTCTCATTTATCACAGATGAATTGGAACCAGCCTGGCTGAAAGCTCCTTTCATTGTTGGGCTGGAAACGCCGATGCTCTGTGTGCATCCCAACAACTGTCCTCCTGCACAGGATATCCTAGCGGGTGAGGAAAGGAGAGCGGAGGGGAAACGGGGGGGGGGGGGGGGGGGGGG